>JAQQBR010000001.1:6114805-6136212 GCA_030347285.1 Microctonus hyperodae
ACATATAATATAGCTGTAGCCACGCCTCATTGCTGCTTCACATACAACCAGTTGCAAACGTTTCTTTTTAATTCTATTTATTTTTTCTTTCAAGTACTCACAGTTTCAAGTACTAAATAATGATAATAAGGATAATAACGATAATATTAATAATAAAATTAATAAGAATAACATTAATAATAATCTACCTACATATGAAAAAAAAAAGAATCTTGTCACTCACGCAATCACTGCACAATTGTCGTTAAAATTGTATCAACAGCAATGAAACAATTTTAATGAAAAAGAAAAAAAAAAAAAGAAAACAAGTGAAAATAAAAATAAAGGAAATACAAAATAAAAATTTCGGTGCCATTGTGCTGTTTTTTTTTCTCATTTTTTCTACTAATTCCAAAATAAATTGACCCGTCATCACTCACAATCGATCAAAATTCTCGAATTTAAATACTTCAAAGTGTATTATTTGTTTATGTATGAGTGTTCATTTTTTTTTCTCATTTTTTATCAATTATTCTTTCAGTCATATTGTTGATAACACTGGCAATAGACTTTCTAAAAGATCCAACAATCTCTATTAACATCCATTAGCTATTCACAAACTTTCGATACCATTTTCTCCATTTCAACGTCTGTATCGATATCATGATGAACAAGATTGCTAGTAGTAGTATTTGTTAATGGCGCAATAGAATTGCTTAATGGCATAGCCGGCGATGTTGTTGATGTGGAATTAGTCGGTGGTGTATTTGGTGTGCCAGGTGTTGCTGATAATTCCAATGGTGAACCAGGTGATTGTAATGGTTCGACAAGATCCTCAAGACCCACAGGCGTCGGAAGTTTATTTAAAGCCTCACGCAAAAGTTTATAATGTCTCTGAAATAATAATAAAAATAAATATCAAATAAGTATATTTACACTTGAATATATTTTATTATCATAACAATTCAGTTATCTATATCAATAGAATATTAATAAAAAAAAAAAATTGCATACCCGTAATGCTAAAGCGTTTAACGAAATTGTCCGCGCTGATCGTCGATCTGATCCATGCATTTCCATATCCATAATCCATCCTTCCAATTGTGAAACGATTTCATGCCTCTTCATCCAAAAATGTGTGTGTATAACCTGAAAACAATAAATCATATCGAATCCATTGAAAGATCATATCAATTTGAAATAAAAATTCTATTCTACAGTAATAATAAAAAATAAAAATAAAAGCAAACAAACCTCCTTGAAACAAGGACATGGATTTTTTATTTGGTCAAGCATTGCCCACTTGACAGTCGACAAACAAATATTGGCATTGTACTCTTGACTAGATTGAGCACCAGTCGATGTGCCGCGGGACCTCTCATAACCCGGCTCGTTGAAATACGGCTCAGGCACAAGTATCAACGATTGTATTGATACTAAAACCTATTCGGTATCAAAAATAAAAAGTATTAATATGAAAATTCATCATTATTGAAAAAAATAAATAAATAAGTAAAAATGACAATAGATATTTTATATTACCTGGAGGAAACTACTGGTGTGTGCGTTCCACTTTTCTTCAGGTCTACCATGCCATGTGTTGAGTACACTGAGACAAACTTTACCGTCATTGTACAGATTTGGATTAAATCTTACGGTACGTCGACCGGTAGTTTGAAGATTTATCATCATTGGATTATTGGGATAATCAGGCGGAAAGTATACATCAAATTCAAAGCAACCATTTGCATAAGGCGTCTCGGCTGGTCCTGTTATCAATACTTTCATAATATCCAATCTATCAGTGTCACACCGAACAAACACACTACTACTATACGACAATGGTAATGCTGTTGATAATGTTACGGCTTCTTGCGCTAAACGTTTTACCCTTGCCGGATGACTTCTGTCACCTGCCGCTCTCATATTCGTCTCAAAATGATAAGACACAGCAAAATTATATCCACCACCATCAGAATTCTCCGCGATCATTTCATATGTGTCAAATTGAAGATTTTTCATAACTTCTAAATAACGTTGTTCAATTGATTTTAATGGCAATTCCGGTGCAGTTGGACTTGGTCCAGCGAGCTCTTCACCAATTACTGTTAATCTTGATGTTGCATTTTGAACTATTGTCGCACTTTCTTGAATATCAGGTATTAATGTTGCTAATCCTTCATCTTGTTCGCTGTCATCTGGATATTTAGTGACACCTTTAGATTTATTTCCACGCGTTCGATTAATTTTGTGAACATAAGTGTCAACACAAACTCTCATACTCGATAACAATGATACAATCGATGGATCATTAGATCTTCCGCCGCCGCGTGGCATTAATAGTGGTGCTAATTGAGTTGATAATGCCATTGATCGTAATAATTGTAGAACAGCACGATATAATGGTATGTGACGGGCCATATCTAAAACTGAATCATTTCGCAGATATGATGATAACGCTGGAAGAAGACACGAACGAGCCATAAATTCGGCAAATTGCGCAGGCAATTCACGTTGAGGCTGTCCAATTGTGGTAGATCCAACATAACTTGCCAAAACTCGAAGAAGAACAGTTACATGCTCCTCCTCAGAACGCTGACGTAAAAGTGCTTGTTCAACATTCCATGATTGTTGAGTTGATCCTGTACCAAAACCCGTGCCTTTTGCCCAGTATAAATGCGATTTATCATCGCTACGTCCACCTGATTGGCCAATTTTCTGATCAGTCGTATCATTATGACTGGTTTGATGGGTAAAAATAGCCAGACAATTTAACAATAATAATACAGCACCAACATCTACCATTGTACGTCGTAATAATAAACCATCATCTGTGGTAGGCGGTGTAGCCTCGAGCAATTGTTTCAAAACTTGAAATGGTAAAGTTGGTAGTGACGCAGCGATCGGTGAACCAAGAACATCACCGCCTTCCCCATCATCTGTCACACCCAGAGCCAATCGTAACAAACATTGTGCTTGCTTTCTGTCTCTCAATAATACTTCGGCATAGCCGGGAAGTCTGAGAAACAATCCAAATGCTGTTAAGGAATGTAGTGGTACATGAGGAATGAGTGGAGTTGCACGAGGTGAATTTGATGTTCCACCTTCCTCCAAATCCTCATAAGTATCCTCGCTTGCTTCAACTTTTACCCATTCGGCGTCGGTTTGTTCAGGCGACGGTGATTTTTCAATGAATTTCGGTGGTCTACCAGAATCCGGATAAATAAGCGGTAAATGTTTGGCCAATACTGCTAAACCACCGCCGGCACTGAATACATCAAGTGCACTCTCTATTTTTCGATAATTCAACAATTCGTTATCGTCAAATTTAATTGTTTCATCTTTAGTGTCTTTATTACGTTGACGTAATACCAAATGCAAACACGGCTCCGACAACGAAAATCCACTGTCTTCAGCAATTGCCAACAGCTGTGAAATACACAATTGTGATGATAATGCCGTATTTGGGCGTGATGAGTGTGTCAAGTACTGTTGTGTCGATGAATTAATTGAATTGCCTTGACTATTTGCGTTTATGCTCTTTGACGAAGACGATGTGCCATCTAAAAAATTCAAAGAGAAAAAAAAAATAAAATTTAATGAATACAATTCAAATAGCATATCGAAATTTATGTTACAGAAATACACAGACAAATATTCAATAAATTCAAATTAAGTATACAAGATACAAATGATGATAATGTGTAAAAATTCGCACAAAAATGGGATTAATTGCCATAATACGTGATAAAAGGACAAGATGAATGATAAGAAATAAATATATATTTGAATCAACTGGTGGAATCATACCCGAGCCTAAACGGGGTTTTCTTATGATGGGTCCACGAGCTTGTGATCTATTTGACGCTTCCTTAGCACGTTTATCCTTCGCTGTATTTCCAGCTGCTACACTCAGTGAGTCCACCATCAATGCAATGCCCGACTCCCAAATCTCACGCGAGCGATTTGTTCCGCTTGTATTAGTTTCATTCTCCTTATAGGTATTGGGTAGCAGTAAATTGAGCCAAGTACCTGCATTACCGCGGAGGTAATTTGTTATAATTTTAGATACGTTATTTTGCACATTGAGCAGCGTCCAACGACATTTCGTGTCAACATGCATCAAATAATAAATTGCATTATCTTTTTTTTTTTTTTTTTTAATTCGTGTTATTTCAAGCTTTAATAGCCCTACAGAGGGACGACAATATGTACATACACTCGCAAATATTTAAACACACTCGCATTCGTAAAGACATTGCGGTGATGAAATTAATGATTTGAGAATAAAAAAAAAAAGAAAAAGCAAATGATAAAGGCGTTTAAATAATATAATAATATCAATGAAATCATGATTATTTACCGGAAATTTGTTGCAATATATCGGCAACAGTTGATTGCGTTGAGATATAAAGTAGTTGATGGTAATGGCCTAAAGGATGCGCCGGATGCGGTGCCATTGATGGAATTGTATTGCTGGCTGTGGAAGTCGATGATATTGTCATTGGAGTTTCTGAAGTCACAGATATTAATACTTTTTCACCCTCCAATAATAATTGAAGAATCAATCGTCGAGTGAATCCCGAAATACCATGGAGATATTTCACATCTATGAAAAAAATAAAAATACATTCAACAATTATTTTTTGTTGTAATATCATTTACATTGAATTTAAAAAATATTATATTTTTATATCACATACTTGATGAAATTCGTTGTGGTAAAATGACATCGGTCAATAATTCAGCGAGAAGTTTTTGATTATTTGGATGACACCAACAGCATTTTGATAGAAATTTAATCATGGCACTCTCTAATCGTATATAAGACACATTCATTCTAAATAATAAAAATAAGAAAATTTTATATCAATTATTTGCATAAAATCATGAAGAAATATTTTTTTGTTTCTTAATAAAAAATATCTAAAAATTACCTGGCAAAATTGATTGATGGATTTTCTACTGGTCGGTTGCTGAGTAATGACACAAGAGGCAACCAAAATCCACGTCCCTCTAGACCCAACCAATTTCTCATTTTTCCTTCAGAACAAACAAGCGTCAAGAATTCAAGTACTGCAGCAATACTATTTGGATCTGTCATATTCAAACCACTAGAATTATTATGATTTTGATAAGCTGCTTCGCCAGCCTTATCGCTGTCAGTCAATCCACTATTTGCCGTACTTGTACTCTGACGTTTCTCATCCGCCAATGGAATATCATTAAACTGTTTTGTTTTCTCGACTTCACAGAAATCCGTGATAGTTGAAACTAACAGAGCTGGTAAACCAGAATCAATAAGTTGTTGGATTCCTGGTGATGAACGCGCAGCTGCTGCCACTGTCAGTAACTGTCCCTCAGTCAATTGAAGACATTTATAATCAGGTAAATGTAAACGGCAATACCATTCTTCAGCGTCAACTTCACCCTTACGATCATCTGTTTGACCCTCACTTTCTTTACGATCGTCTGATATTGATGCAAAATGATCTGTTGCCAAATTTGGCACGAGAATCCGTACCTTTTGCAATAATACGGGAAACAATGATGGTCGAACATAACAAAAAGCACAAAGTGTTGCGTCAATTGCTTGTTTCAATGCTGAATGCGTTTCCAATGACAATGTCCACTGATAAAGAGCATTAAATAGATCATCTGTTAGCATATTTTCAAGATTATATGTGCGATTTTCAACTTCATGCACCACCCATATTATCGTGGAAACACAATGAACATAAATTGCCGGTGGACTAACGATATTTGGATTATTTTGTCCACTACGCGAAATACTATTCATTGCTGATGTATGAAGCCAAGTAAGTATCGCGGAAAGACGGCCTTCAGTACCTGAATCTTGAAACACGCACAGTTGCTGAAGTAATTCCACTACTAGTTGTACAGTTGATAGTTTTTGTGATGTCACGCTACCTTGAAATAGCGGTGCACATCGGTTATTCAATAATAAACTAATCAATTGAAGTCCCAATTCACGTGAATGCAATCCAAGTTGTAATAAAACTTTTTCTAAATTTGGAGTAAAAAGCGATGGAGCTGGTAACAATAGTAAACTACAGCATGCGCCTACAAGTCCAACAACAGATGCTGCGGAGTTGAGTACTTCAGCCGATAATGTTGGTGATAGTGTGCTCACAGATAAACATTGATGGACAAGTCTCAACCAACCTAAACTTGTTTTCGTAAGTTGCTCTTCATCGATAGTTTCTGTTCGTGATTTTGCCTCACCAAATGGCGTTGTTCCGAGTATTCTTATATGACTGAGACTAATATTTGTTGAATCTCGTGGCTTATATAAACGTACTAATACCGCTGTAGCGACTTCAGGTTGTGCTAAAGTCAATCGGATAAAAGTTAAACCCGCAGTGAGCATCGGAGGACAAATTGGCGTTAGATCTGAATTGCCCTCACGTGATATTTCAAGTGCCACTGCTGATGGACATGTTACTAATGCCGCAAGATGCGGCTGAAGTTCAACTTCTTTAAGAAGAATTGCGCATGGTAATGTTATTGTCAAGTCTACCCATGCCTCACCGGGGAAAAAATGATAAGTCCATGCTGCACTTCGCGCACGCCTGTGAGGTTCTACACTTTGAATTAACACATCAGCCGGTTCTACCATTGGTTTTACCCAAGATATTGTTCCAAGTGGAGCGAAGTTTAGCAAACCTTCATTTTTTGATTCAGATGAAGACGATGATTTTTTACTACTTGTCGCGGTGGCAATACCAATATTTGGTGCATTAGATAAATGCTGCATTACAAGAGCAATAACACCAGGTGTTGATGCACTCGTGGTTCCGATATTACAATTTCCATTACTTGATTTTACCATATTCTCACAAAGAACCTTTACACCTCCCATCTGTGTAAATGTTGCTAATGACGCCTCATTGTCTAATACTTTGAGAATATACCAAAGTAAAGGCTCGGATAATTGCATTGCATTCAAGTGATGATCACCGATAATTTGTTCTTGTGAAGAAGACAAATAACGATATAATGGATTCAATATTAATGTTGGACTCGTCGCTTTCTTCATAAGTGTCATCAATAAATGAAAAGTGGCGTCTGGAACGGACGAAGGATCACTGGGTTCTGAAATAGGACCTGCTGCAGCATCATCGCCAAATAACATTGCCAATGATGAACCAGCGCTACAACCCAATGCTCCCAATAATCGCATCATCGTTGGTTCATGCTGTAAAACGGTGTCTGCAACGCAAGGAGCTCGAGGCTTTAATATTGAGCCATGACTTGATCTCATTGAAGTTTGTTGTTCCGCAACTTTACTCTCATCTGTTTGTGAAATATTTATTTTTTCCTGACTCTCCATATCACTAGTTGTGCTCGATGACCTCTGTGACAATTCACCAATTTCCATTTCTGCTGAGCTATCAATGCGCGGTATTCGTACATTTGGCAATGGCGTTTGTACAAGCTTACAAACTAATTTGATTAATGCAACAACAAGAGCGTCCCATGATGTAGGTCGGCCTTGTTTACTACCTCCACCAAATACACATGCAAATAAACCGCCAATAATACCACCGGGTTGATTTGCTGAATCTACTGCGCCACTACATTGTGCGCCAACTCGTGCTCCTTGCACATATGTCGAAACCAATACTCCAACACACTCAGTTATACTCATACTAGTACCGAGATCAGTATTTGTGAAATTTAAATTGATTAACGAAGTAATGAGTGTGCATTGGGCATCAAGTGGGCCACGTCGAGCAACTAACGCACCGCCTGGTTGTACCAATTGATAAACCACCCACAAAAGTAATTCCTTTAGTGCATTACCAAGAACACTTCCTGGCGTAATTACATCGCAGCGCATCTCAAAACGTACGAGAAAGTCTTGTAAAGCCAATACAACTCGTGGACCAGCAATCATAAATTGTTTATCCCGTGGATCCACGTTCAATCCATTTCCAGAAAGAAGTTTCAATAACATTGGACCCATATTACGATCTTTAACTACATAACTGGCCATACCACCTAATAATCCATCCAATGGTGTACTAATACTCGGATCAACATGATCAGTTGGCATCGGTTGATTGCTGGCGAGCGTTAATGTCTGTAATGCCAAACACCAAGTGCGAAGTGAAACACTGGGATGCCATAGGAGTGCGGATATCAATCCGGATATAGCTGTAGATCTCAGTGGAATAATTGGCGTTAATGATGGATCGAATTGATTTGTTGAATTTGCTGATGAATCTTTTGTACCGTCCAAATTTAAAGTTAACCACAATTGCAATACCAATTCTAAGCTCGTAGCCGAACTTTGTAAAGATAAATCACCGAATATTTTATCAAAGCATCGCATCAACATTGCTAAACTTGAAGACGTTGGATCGCCTGTTGTTCTTGTATCTTGATTTCGTTCTTGCCAACCGACAATTCTTGACGATGATGATGACGATGATGATGATGATGATGAAGATGACGAAGATGGCGACGACGACGACGGTTGCTGTGGTGTACGATTGGTTTCATTCGGTGCTTGTATCGTTGCGTTTATACTCAATGGTAAATTATACGCTCCCAATGTAGAATATCTTCTCAATGCTATCTCAACTCCCATTTCAACCCCGTACTCCAATCGTACATCCAGTGCTAATGATATTCCTGAACTTGCCGACGGTGGAATTTTAGAAATTGCATTGCCTTTCTTTAACATACTTCGTCCACGTTCTAAAATATCATCTAAGAAATCTTCTAATTCACTATCATCTGATTCTAATAATGACGGTAAATCAAATCCATTTGATTTTGATGTAGAGGCAGTGGGTGGCGCCGCTGCTATACTATCCTGTGTATCTTCATCACCGTCACCATCAACATAACCCTCATCATTGCCTAATGCTGTTCCTGATCCACCACTTGTCCCAGCGACTCCTGGTAAATCATCTTCTACTGGTGGTCCTTCTTCAGTTTCAACTGGATCAATGTTATCGTCTAATTGTGTATTATTTTGATTTAATGATAATTTTGAAAATAATCGTCCGCCTTCAAGTAAATCTTGAAGAAGACAAGATATTGCATGCGACAACCACGCTGCATCTGAATTGCCTGTTGCTAATCTTATCAATTTAAATAGCTGATCCTCAGTTATTAAGTCACCCAAACTGATAATAGGTCTTGTGGATACAACCAATCTGGCAACGACTTTGCATGCCAATAAAAACATATCAACATTTGACGCGCTATTTAAAATCAATGCAATAAGACCACGCGCCACAGGTAACACGTATTGATATGACAAATTTGCCATACCACCAAGATCCATCTCAAATACTTCTGTTCGTGATTTTGGCGATTGAATACGACTACCACGTGATGCATGTGGTGATTCATTTCGCTTTACTATATCTTTAAAATGTTTAAATACCGAATTTTCCTTCAATGATTTCTTTAAATTCCGTTCATGAGATTTAAGTGCCTCCAATTTATTCGATAATGAGGATATTGATGGCTGTTTTCCATCCCAATTCGACCATCCCAATCCCTGTGCCGACGAAACTTGTACCCATTTTTTTGCTTGCTCTATTTCATGTAACTGTTGCTTATGATGCATAAGTCGTTTTTGTAATTTTTTCCGATAGTTTCGTGACGCACTTGACCGACTTGCATTCACGTATTTTCGTTGCATCGCCGATTCACCCTGCAGAAATTCCCAGCGCGATGATATACCTATAATGAAACAAAAGAATTCCCAATAAAAATAAAATGAAAATATTAATGTATAAATTATTTTTTTATTTATTTATTAATAGAAAATACCTTGATCTTTACTCTTATCATTTTCATCAGAGAATGTATAATGTGCAGCAGTTGTGTCTAAGCACACAGACAAAAATAAAAGTATCCAACCAATAAGAGTATTGTCCAGCGGAATTGAATTGGAAGATTGATCGTTAGACAACGGTACTAATAATTTGCCTAATGTGCGAACCATTGCATCCACAACCGAGGATTTATTAGCTCCAGCAATCAATGACTTGCGCCCAAGGAATGTTAACAATATAAACACCCTGTAAATTTCATTTTAATCATCAGTAATATTTACTATAATTTACAATTTATTACCAATATGAAAATTAATTAATTCCATATTAATTTTCACAATAATGAATTGTGATAATTCCAAGTTATTATTTTTTTTTAAATATATATATGATATACCTGTCTTGTGGAAATATGTGCGTTGATGATGTCGAATATAAATTAACAAGTGTATTAGCCAGAAAATTTCCCCACCACGGTTGATGTCCAGCCACACGCGCAAGAAGCGCAGCTGCGTGCAATTGCAAACGAGGAGCTGGTGTCACTACGCAAACCGAGTGGAAAAATCTTTCGCAAATTGCAGGTGTAAAAATTTCATACATTGTCGTTGGTACCTAGTTAAAAAATAAATTAAAAATTACATCAAAGATATATTATCATAACTATGAGCAGAAATATATAATTAATATAATAAATTATGATTCATAAAACCGATAACATACCGATGGCACAGGCCCAATTTCATACATTGTATATAGGAGAATATCAGACAATGTTTCACCTAATATTCTTAATTTATCACTTGGAATGCTGGCTAAATTCATTGTCAATGCAGTATCAGAACCTTTCCATGATTCTAATCGTCGCCATACACCACGAACAAGATTCAATTGATGTTGAAACGTGATGCATTCTTGATACGTTGATAATATTTTAACAGACGGCTGCTCTTTATTATCTTTATTATTTTTTCCACGACACAGATAGTGTTGCATATGCATGACATTTGGCATTTCTGTGCAGAGTAATGGATCTAAAAGTGCTTTCAGTCTTTCAGTTGCTAAATTAAATCGGCACTGAACATCTTCGGCTAATGCTGATAAAATGCTACATTGTGTATCAATTGCTATAATTGAATTTGGATCAGATTGACTATTTATATCTGAACGTAAATCAATCATTTCAGAATAATCTTCACCAGGCAATACCACCATGTGTCCATAAAACATACCCAAAGGTATTTTACATCTTGTTGTTGACATTCCATAACGGCCTATTGTTGTTATTTTGAGATATCGACAAACTGGTGGTGGTTGTAAATCATTTACAACCAACGGTTTAGAACCTATATCACCGGCAACAACTAATCTAATACCATCACCTTCCTCGCTCTTTGTCCAAATATCAACTGATAATGAAACTAAATCGCTGCATGATGGAATCATTAGATCTGTGAGTAAAACAGGTGAACCAAAATCCAAAACGATAAATCGTCGTGCGCCCGAATGCATACGTTCAACAACAAGGGCTTGCTGTGGTGGCCAACCCAAAAGTCTTCCCCATGGAAAATTAACGTCTTCGCGCTAAAATTAATAAGACATTATTCAGTAATGATGTTCAACTTTTTTTTTTTAAATATTACTTGCTAAACTTATTTAATCCATTACTATGTTACATAAATGCATTGATGATATTTCGACAGGAACTTTATGAAAAAAAATGTATACATATGCATAAACAATTAATATTAATATAATAAAAACATAAAAAAAAAAATAATAATGTAAATATTCTAGGGATACGTTCGATTCCATTCATAAATTACATGTATTAAAATTTTCACAAAACAGAAAGATGAATGATATTCAAAGCTCAACTGCTATAAAAACACTAACCTTTTTCATATGGTTGTCATCATTTTTGTATGTAGTCGAAGTAACATTCAACATCGGTGGTTTTACTTTTGTCATTTTATAAGTTATCATATGTGGATTAGATTTCTCATACGCGGCTTTCCATAATACATTATCACCAATAACATTGTTCACATCACTGTCTGATTGATCGTCAGGTGTAAGTGATAATTGTGTATTTGTTGTTGTTGCTGCTGCTGTTGTTGATGTAGTGATCGTTGTTGCTGTTGGATTCTTAGTCGATTTAGCTTTATCTTTACTCAGTAATTTCTTTACTTTCTGCGCGCATGCCAAATGTTGCGCGTGCACTACAGGATCATCAATCGGAATCTACAAGGTACACAAAAATTTTCTTCATTTGTCTAAATTTTACTATTATTTGTTTTCCGCGAATTAAATTTTACCATCCTAATAAATTACAGTACGCAAGTTTTTTTCTTTTTTCATTTCTTTCCCTTCTAATCTCACTTTAAATTAACTCAAATCATGATTTTCAAAACACTTATGCACAATAATGCATCAATTATATTTGATATAATACAGCAATATTGAAATTTTATAAATACTCACATAATTTGTAGTAACAACATTAATATCGGATACACCATTATTCGTTACATTGCTTTCAATACTGGTAAAATCGAGAGTACTACCAGTCAGATCAATTTTCTCCATTTTTGTACCATCAGAAGCAGCATGACATGTAAAATGCAGTGGTTCAACCTTACAGACCAATGAATAATAAAAAAAACAAGTTATTAAATCTTTCATGTATAAGTTTCATCATAATTCAATATATCTCCCGCGGTCTCCCATAAATACATCCCCTAAATCAATACTACTAATAAATTATTACCTCAAGCAAACCCTTCATGCTGTGATTTGTACAGAGGGCTTTTAATTTGCTTGGCACAACGAGTTCACTGCTCGGATGCATTGGTAATGTCAATAAATCACGTAAATCAATATGATCCTGTGAATATAAACCACTGGATGCGTTGGTAGAGGCAGTTGTTTGTTCACCAGTCACAACTGATGCATAAGTTAGCGGCGATGAGCTAAACTTTGGCGGCATGGGAGGCTCCATATCAAACAATTCTGTCTCAAATGGATTAGTGTACAAGCCAAATCTTCAATTAAAAAAAAAAAAACATATTTATAAAATCGTTTTTCTGAAAATAAGTATGGAATTATCAACAATAAACATTTGATATGATTATCACCTCGTCGCAAGAAGCAAATGATATGGATCGACACGATTTGACATTTCTCCAGCAATCTGTTGCAAAATTGTTATGCATTGTTGCGCGACATTGTGATTTTTGTCTAACGGTAACAATCGCGTAATCAAAATTGCCAACCATCTTAATGAACCCGCCCACTGTATGCCAACAATTGACGGCAATAGTGTGACAATCACTGACAATACAGCTTCATCAAATGAATGAAGCGTTAAATCATCCAAATTACGAAGACCCCTAAAATATTTGAAACAATTAAAAATCACACGTTCAACAAATAATAAAATAATAATAATATTAATACGTAGAAAAGTATTAAAACTTACTCGCTGCAAATAACAATGAGTTTAACACATTTATGAGCGATACTTCGACCAGCGTGAAGAAGACATGTTCGTAATAAACTTGGTAAGCGCGCTTGGACACATCGAATGGTGTCCAATTGTAATGCCTTCATTTCCGCAATATTTTGACCAACACGTAGCCTAGCCAATCTGATTGCTGTTACCCACACCATAATATCCAATGCAAGTGACTGCGCAACAAGAGACCTATTAAAGTGGAAGTGAAAATCGTCAATATAATAACAATATTGTCCAATAAAACTATGCAATATATTTTATATATTTTTTCTAAGATCTATAATCAAAACAAATCGTACTTATCCGCCCCCTGCAGACAAATAACATTTAACAAATTTTCAGTGAACAATGACGAATCCAACATGGCCCAACGTTGCACTCGTTCATTTGGAATATTTGTAGGTTGTACAGTTCTCACTGTAATTGATATCTCATGAATCCAATCACATCCAATATAATATTCCAATTTTTTATTAGCATTCGCGGCAATTCGTTCGACTGTAGCACCCGGAAATGGTGGTCCAGTGTCATCTATTCTTAATTTTTTTGATGTTGGTGGCTTTGTCTCAAGTAAATTCATTCGTGATTTTGTAGTAGTGCCATCTTTGGCTGGATCAATAAGAGCTTTAATATGGACAAGAAGAGTTCTCGCTTTAGCCCGAAATAGTTTAGGACTCGTGAGAGTCACACAACCGGAATGATCTGAAAGATCTGTGCAACGTTTCAAATTTATTGGACCGCAAAGAATTTCAGTATTATGCTGACGTTGATATTCCTCGCTGGTAATTGGATTCTCGCCTTTTTGTTCATTCGCAATATTGAAATGTATTCTCTCATCAACTGATGTTAATGGGGTTTTATGATGTCCAAGACCAGTGATATTTTGTTTCAATAATGTTACTTGAATGGTTGGTGGTTCGAGACACGGTGAATGAAGACTAAATTGAACATCTACATGTCCAATACTTCCTGCAGAATTTCTTGGTAATGTTAATTCAAATATGTGTTCGTCCCAAGTCGTCGCATCATTCTGAAGTCGCCACGTACGTGTGTGATGTTGATCTTCAGATTGATGTAAATGCTGTGGATATCGACGCTGTCGCTGTGCTTGCATCATTTCACTCCAGCATGATGGTACTGTAGCCCCATATGCAGGTGAATGTCTGTCAAAGCGAGTCAAGTCATATAAACCACGTAAATCTGTATATATTAAATTTTGACGATGTGCTATTATTGGCTCTTGATAATCTACAGACGAAGTTGATGTGCTAGGTGCAACATGTTCATTAACTAAAGATCCACCGTCTGTTATCATCATATTCACATCATCAGCGTCCTCTTTTTCTTCTGCGGAATCATCTTCCTCAGTTATTACGAAGAAACGTAATGATCCATTACTTGTACAGGCACAAAGTCGATTTAGTCGATTGCAATATGCGACAGAAACGAATTTTTCACCCTCAGATCTTGCTTCAGATATAACTTTCAAAGTATTTAATTCTAATATTCTCACCACACCGTCATTACATACCAATGCAACTTGTCCGCGTGGTTCATTTGAACTGGTATTACTTCCATTTGACGATAATAATTGATGTTTTTTCTGCAATGGTAAAAATACATTTTCTATTGGCGCCCAATCTGAAGACAATTCACGTTTGACAATTGGTTCAGGCACAAGCTTAGGAACTTTGTCCGTAAAATCAAGAGCATATATCAACAATAAAGCTTTTATTGGATCTGCTTCATTGTAATTTTCACCATTGATAAAATTATTTTCTGATGGTTCGTCATTTTGATCCCAATACATGTAACTTTTTGGAGCGAAAAATTCACTCTCCTCATCAATATCCATTTGATTTGTATTCGGTGATAGCACATCAGTCGTTGTAAAATCTAATGTTGGACAACAAAGTGTTACATAAAGATGTCTGCCGTCTTGTGTAGGACCAATATATGTAATTCGTAATGATGGATGTGCATTAATGCTCAATATTTGTAATACAGTTGGATCTGCTTTTGTATTTTTTGCAATTTCTGTTGATTTTTTAATTGCCGTAATTTCTGACGTTGATGCAAATTGATCAGATCCATTTATAGGATTATAATTAGCGTCATATGAAGATGGGCTCGTTCCGGGTGGCTGTACATACACACCCAATGAAGTCGTGTGCAATGTATTTGATGAGCCAGCAGTTATTACTGAGTCTTTACCTGAAAACATTCCATAAAAAGCCCCGTTCACCAAATCTTGATCTACTTCTTCAATTACCGGAACTTCGTAAAGTAATTTACTCATATAAAGTTCTTGATAAAGACTCTCTTGACGGCCACCATTTGAACTCGCGCTTGTTCCTGTGCCTGAAAGAGTTTTCTTCGTTTTAACATTCTTTGTCATATCATCTTTACTTGGTTGTGGCGTTGCAGCTTTATGATGAAAATCATACAGTACTAAATAGTGCGATTTTGCAGGTGAACTTTTATCACCCACCACCTTCATTACACCTAAACTATCACTGGCAGCACTATTAACACTATTCATGGCACGAACTAATGATGAAGACGGTGCCAAGTCCGTTGTGGCGGCCCAAACATTCTCTAATGTTCTTAATTGAGCGCCACTATTAACTGAATTCAATATTGAAACCCCACACACCAAGCACGGCCTAATACTTGAATCTGTATTGTCTGTTAACGTAACCAGGCTCATTGAACTGCCATTACTAATTTTAACTTCATCAGCGCACGGCTTTGAACCACCAATTACCGATAATGCAGTCAAATGAATTTTATGAGAATTCACGCCTTTAAAATCAGTTAATGGATCACACTCTGAGCTAAGTGTTGATAAATACGGAGTTGATAAATTCCTTTTGGCATGGAATTGTATAGAATTTTTATTGTTTGCTTCTTGATCACAAGAAACAACGTAAAATGATACTTCACTCTGTAAATTATAAAATAAAATATATTAACATTAATAAATACTCACAATTTATTATATATTTATTGTAATAAAATTTATAAAATTAAAAAAATAATTACATTTAATTGACCATTGATATTCCAAATATTCACGCAACTATTGTGAGATGCAGTTGCAGTAAGTCCACCAACATTAGTTGTACCTATTACTTCCACCGTGTCATTTGATTCACGAGCAGGAGCAGTGGCTAGTGTTACAGACAGTGGCACATTTTGTGTATACTCTCCTTTGACAAATGGACAAGCGGGCGAATGACGTTCGTGCTCTGACCACGGTTCATCAGTTGGCTCCCAGCATACCAAGCACACATTGCATGTAAAACACATAGCACGATCTCCCGCTGTTGTATTTGGCTCATGATAAAATCCAGCTTGTGCCATCTGACCAGGCAAAGCCCACCTGAGAAACATCATTTCTCGGTTACTAGACCCGCTAGTGATAACAATGCAGAATACATATATGTATATACGCCCACTCACCCACAGACAAATACATACACACACTCAAATAAATTTATTTATATATATATGTATGTATATTTGTTTTATAAATATCGCATTGAAAAAGGAAAATTACGAATGGTATGTTATTTAATATTTTAATTGACTTACTTGTAACTCATGTGAGGCCATTTTGAGAATGTTTCTCGTCGAGCAGCTTCACTAAAGAGATGTGCCTTGTCAGATGGTCCACCCTCCAATATAAGGCCGGGTAATAGGCCGTTCAATCGTTCATTAATGGCAGACGCAATAGGCAAAGCTGGTATATGTTTATTTTGCTTTTTTAATTCCATTACCAATGCAGAACATACAAGTTTTAGAACACCGTGTGGCAGTTCCAGGCATATTGTACTCCACTGTATAAATATTATTTCATCATGAATTAAAATATAAAATATTGTGATGAAGAATTATGTATTAAAAAAGTGTTTAATTAATTATAATTTATAGATATGAATTGATTAATGTATTTTATTAATAAAATCAAACCTTTTGAGCTTTAATGCCTTTCTTTTGAGTCTCTTGTGCAATAAGAATTTTATTCCAAAGCTCCTGCAGTACATCCTGTACATGATCTACTCTAGGAAGATCTATACATCTTAAACACTGATGCAATAAACAAGCTTCAGAAAGCAAAAGTTCTAATTTTATAATATCTTCGCTTCTGGAAACGGGAGTTTGCAAAATGGTGTCTAGTAATAAGACACCATTATAATCACTTCTCACCCCAATTCCTCTGCCATCTGTGTATAGAATTTTGTCAACGCCATCAGCGAGATAAACACCTTGCAATTTTCCATCTTGTTTACCTGAAATACATAAATATAAATATTAACATCAATATAATAAATTATATATTAATTATTACCAATGAATAATTAAATTAAACACTTGACTTTAATCAAATGCAATACATTTAAATTATATATTAAAATAAACGAATAGGGTTATGAAAATAATGAACCCAGAATGTGATCACAACTTCAAACGTTTACCAAGAATTCGTAACGTGATCACATTTTAATCAAATTCTAAGAAATATTGTGTTGTATACATTTGAACTATAGATATTACTTCAGCATATGTGTAAACAGAAATTTTATAATACTGATAGTACGTTACATAGAAAAAGAAAAAATACATCTATTATACCAATTAAAATAAGGGAAAATGTATAATAGATTATTGTTGAAATTGAATTTTGAAATTGATTAAATTTTAGTTTAGCTAGAAAATTCAGCTTGGATATTAATTGCAAATCGGCATCGGCCATTGATTCGTTAATAGAAAAATAACGAACATTAACAAATGAAGACTAGAGTCACGCCTGATACTATGTGATGAGATACAACCTTGACAATGAAAATTAATTTGTTTATCAATAACTAAAATGAAAAAAAAAAAAAATCTTCAAGAATATATAAATTATGTGAATATTGTCATAAAACATATATCATCATTACATGTGCATACCAGAAAGAATACTTCGTTGTAGAATCACCCCGAAGTTGACATCAAAAACGTATACTTGCGCATCGCCAGTTGTAATAAGTAAAACGTTTAAATTAGGATGATATACTATACTCTTGCACTCTGTGTCCACATTAAGATAACCGTCTTCTTTTAATAACCATGGATCATCATCAGCCATTTTGCTTATACGAATAAATATAATCAAAAAATTGTCTAATGCGCGAACATCACAAGAAACATGGCGTTCTCAACGTCGCCATATTTGATTTTTGTCTAAAACGTCAATGATTCGCTATGAAGTTAGTCGTATATCGATCAAATGATAATCGTTTATTCCGATATTTGATACACACAAATATGTATGTATATATCGAAATATGTATAGTGTGTGTAGACTGTAAAGTATACAGTATACACCCAATTCGCGCGCGCATATCTGCAGAGATTTCAAAATAAATTTATAGAGCAAATTTTGTTGGGAAAATTGATGAAAATATAAATGCATAAACATGATATAAAATAAAATATTGAAATAACTTCATCGACATGTTTGAATTAGAAGAGCTTTATTTATTTATATACAAAATCATTAAGCTATAAGTTTAGTATTTTACTCTTCCTCTATATTTTTTGTTTTTTTATCCTTCGACCACAGACTTGGTTTAGCAGTTGGATATTCATCAGTATAAAAACTTCGTAATTCTCCATGTTCAGCATAGATACGTGTACGCACTTCCTCTTTATTTCTTAAATAGGCTGTTTTTCGTAATCTTATTTGCCACGAAGGTAATTTAGTGTAATATGGTGGGGATTTCGGTTTTATATATCGAATTTTTCCACCCATAACGTATTGCGTAAAATCTAATACTTCATCGGATTTTATTTCATGAGGTTTACGAACTTCTGTGGGTGATGCAATGACAACTGGATAATTTCCATTTTCTTCTCTGAATTCTACCAAATGTAATTTTTTATCTTCAGCTATTTCTTCATGTGTTTTCTGTACAAAATAAAAGAATAATTATTAAAATGAAAACTAAATTCGGTTTGTTTCATTGAATTATAATAATTATCAAAGACCTCTTACCTGTTGTAATAAGCCGATAAAGAATGCTTTGATAACGTGTTGAAGATTGTGTGAACCCTCAACTTTAACAAGTAAATTTTTTATACCGACAATCTCGCAACAAGTTTTGATGGCTCTGTTACCATGTAATCCAAAACCCTCATTTTTTTGGTAAACAAAAACTCTTGACTTTCCAAATTGGCATACAAAATCATGATAAACTGTATGTTCTTTATATCTTTTAATATATATGAGTTTTGTAGCTGCACGATTTTTCGCAATTCGTAAAGCTGGTCTTCCTTCAGGTGCTTTTGCCACCGCAAAGCCAGCCAATCCATTTCGATTACCAGTTATTACAAAAGTACTGACTCGTCTTTTTCTACCCATATTTCCAGTCATAGTCGACACCATCTTATATTCCAAAATTCTTGTATCAAATCCCTCGAATGTGTCTAAAATGAACATTAATATAATTCACATTATATTTGTTTAATTGAAACAAAGTCAATGATGATTACAAATGAAATAAATACAAACCATCACCCACGGGATCCGGTGGTCCAATACTTCGACCTCCTGGTTTACCACCTGTCCAACCTCGTTCAAGTGGTGACAATTTTGCTCTTCGCCTTTTTTCAATTGCGTCGCGCAATTGAAACAATTTTTTTTCTCTTTCCGGATCTTCTGGTAACTGTTGCTGTTGTACTAATTCACGACCTCTGATAATTGGTGCATTTAAACCTGGCCATATCATATTCACCTTTCCAACCCCGATAACCTGACCTTTATTTAAATTTTTTATAACTCGCCGTGACTTCATTCTTCCACGTTTTCTACCCGCATTACTTACAGCTGTGGCGCCTTTCCACAATTGTTCCGCATTATCTATCAAAATATTGCAGATTTTTTGTTTTATCAAATAATTAATGCTTTCATAAACAATTATAGATCTTTGTCATAAATGAAAATAGTTAAACTTACTGCGATTGAAAAATGATCCTTGTCGATATGAATTTATCAATGGTGTTTGATTCTTCAAGTAACCAATACCTTTTTGTGATATATCACAAGACCATTCTGCAGTAAACAAAAAAAAAGACATTTTATTACCTTCATTTCTATCTATAATATAGTCGTATAGAAGTGAGGTTATGGTAAAAAAAAAATTAAACGTCGGATTTAACTCAAAAATAAATCAACCCAATATAAAATTATTGATATTTCTCACCTCTGGTCACAATTCGTGGCAACAGATGCGAAGAAACCAGAGCTTTAGAAGCTCTAAATAAGCTAAAAGCCATTATTAAATTATTTATTTATTTATAATCTAAATCCACTCTTTTGCGCTGATCCCAGCGCAAAATCGAGTGAACCGACGTAACCTCAAATTCCAAAAAATCTCTCTCTCTCTATGTATATAAAAATATACACATATATATATCAATACAAAAACCAGTTCTAAAGAAGTATAATCAATATCCCTCTAGCAGTCTCAATTCAAACTTCCTAACCCAATCCCACAAAACCATAACTCCCTCAATAAAACAGATTGCAATTCAAAACAAAAACAAAAACAAAAAATACAACAATTATGATATAATATTCTACACATAATATTACATTTCAGATAATGATCCAGATGAACATGAATCGTCATCTTCAATCTCACTGATTGTCTCAATTGTTTAATCTGAAATTTCCCTCTCTTGTCTCTTAGCATTCAAAGAATATACATACATACAATATTACTCTGCTATTCGCTTTGCACCTTATACATACATATCTTATTGAAAGTTGGAGAATTTGTCATCGTATGCGTATTTCGGTGTGTATATACATGCCTATACATTTGTTATATACACACAATACACATATATGCATGTATGTACAGTAAAAATCTCAAAGATTTTCCCGCGTGCATATATTTATTATCTTTTATGCACATAGAGGTTTATAATATGTATTTTGTATATCTATAATATAATTTGAAATATATATATGCAAGAAATTTAGCCAAGCAGTATATACGTATATACGTATGTATGTATGTATGTATGTATGTATGTAT
>JAQQBR010000001.1:6136312-6169799 GCA_030347285.1 Microctonus hyperodae
TATCCTGAAGTGTCCTGAATGTAATGGTTGGTTGGTGGTGTGTGTTTGAATTTAATCCAAACTACATTAATCATTATCGTCTTGATCATCATCGTTGCTAATATTCATCTTATTCTTAATGTAAATTATTTATCGATAAAACAAATTTAAAAATACATTTGTTGAACGTAATTATCTCTTTAACTGTGCACGAATTTTAGTCAACCCCGTGTGTTTGCATCCGACATCGTCTGTGTGTGCATCGATGATGATATTTTACGTCTGGCGCTGTATTATCTCTGTATAATGCATCTTGGGGTGAAATAAAGATCGTTGGTATGGAATGTACCACAGTGCGTAGGTGTGTAACTTTAACGAGGATATAGCTATGTTCATTGATGGTGAATTCTTATGATCAGGTGCCCCATACCAAAAATACCAAAATATTCACCAATCCACTCTCGTTTATACAATTTATACAATTATCAACATAAATATTTTATATAACTTGCAATCCTCATGGTGTTTAACTCCTCTTGGGCATCAATTAAATGCTGGATGATTAATCATATGGAGGCTATTAAAAGTTGATTTTATTGCAAGAATGAACGATGACTGGCGTATGCAAAAATTTATTATTAAAATCAACAATTGTCCATATTTAGAGTTTGACATCTGTGGTACTGCAAGTGTACGCGTTGAGTAAATTTTGTGGAGAAATGTATTGATGATGTACCATATAAAGAGAAAGTTTTAAAGATACAAGTACTCGACACTCGAGTATTGATATATATATATATATATATACAAGAATATATACATATATTTGCTCATACGTTTGCATACATGTATACATGTATGTAGATATTTAAATTGGTGTAAAGAAAAATATTCTTGGAAAACTTTGTTACAATTGTGCTGCAAAGTATAAACAATATTGATATTATCATTTTGATTGATATCTATTGTAATATTATTTTGGTCCAATGATGAGAGGTTAAACCCAGACGATGGGTCTCGGTGGGGTATCAGTATGCGGGAGAAGTCATCAGAATGTCCCACTCACCTAGACTATGTGAGGGGCACAACAGAGATGTGCTCACGTGATCCTCCTGCCCTGCACCCTGCCCTTGCCAAGGCCAATGGTAAAAATTCCAGTCCCCAGCCCAGCCCCCAAGGGGAAGCGAGAATTGATGGTGGATTATTACCAACACCTGGGGGCAGACTGAAGTTTTTTAAGGATGGAAAATTTATTTTGGAATTGTCACATCGTCGTGATGGCGAGAGAACGACGTGGTTTCCAGTACCAAAAAAGACATTTTGGCCACCAGCTAGTACTACACCTAATAGACAGGAGAACTCAACGTCACTCAGTGGTGTGTATTTTTTTTATCATTTTAATTAATGGATTAACATTTTCATTTTGCCTTTTTTTTATCTACATATGTACATATACTCATATATTTCAATCATTTGTATTGTTATAAACAATATTATTTATGTTATTATTTTACATTGCAGTGTCAGATGACAATTCATCGATACAATCGAGTCCTTGGCAGAGGGACCACTGTTGGAAACAAACACGTCCACGACGTTGTACAACAACAGAATTCAATTTTTATTATCGACGTGATCCCAGAACACGTTTATGCGCACCAGCACCTTTGCTGACACGTAAACGTCGGCGTCCATTGGATTTAATACCATTGCAACTAGTCGCTGACTCGGGTGCAATTTATTCCAAGCCATTAAATAAACAAAGCAATAATATTGCCACTGGTAAAGCTCTGAGTCTGATTATTGACAAGCTATCGCGCTTAGATCCAAATATTGTTTCGCCTAGGAAGCGAATATTACGTGAATTAGAGAGAGTAACACTTGAGGATCAGGCATCAAAGAGACGAGCAACACCACAACCGACAGTTATACCAACGACGATAACGACTGCGACAACAATGAGCACATCTGTTCCATCACCAAAACAATTATCGTCATACAGTATAACGAGTATTTTGGGCGAGGATAAACCAAACCCAGAGCCGGGCTTCCTGAGAAATTTACTCAAATTGGATGATAATCATGCGGTTAAATACTCATCGAGTCATTCTTTTCCGCGAAATCGTGTTGATCCATTTGTCGGATCACCAAACACTTCAATTCATCATCCACTTTATGGTGTTCCCATGCTTCCACCAGGTCCATATAGAGCACCCGGACTCTGGATGCAATATCCTACACCAGTATATTATCCACCCCCTATTCATCCAATTTATCCACCACCTCCACCTCATCCGTCGTCTCCACCAGTTCATCATTATAAAGACTATAGGGAACAAACTCTCACGCCTCCGTCAGGTGAGTAATCGTTAATTTGCTTATCTATTTCTTCTCACAGTTTATATCTTATTATTTAAGTGAAGAATATTCGAATTTCATTTTTGTCTTAATTTATTTCAGATATGCCTCTGAATTTGTCAAAGCATGCGGGTTGAATCTCAGGATCCTACACAAAATAAATATGAAAATGAAGAAAAAAAAAGTTGGTGCCTTAGCGATGGAGCAAATATAAGAAGAAAAAAGATTTTTTTAATTGTGAACACACTGCCCGTGCAACGACAATGCGATATGTTAGTATTTTTTTATTCATGAACAAAATGAAAATGACCGTAATAATATAGTGAAAGCAGGAATTCGCAGAGCGAATGCGAAACACCTGGTTGGCATACTTGTACATACGAATGCGTAAGCTATAAAACGTTCGAATTATTTAGGTCCATTTTTCAAATTATTTTACAATTTTATTTCATAATGAAATATGTGCGTAGTATTATATTATAAAAAATGCTGAGAAAACGTTGGAGGTAAAGTGCAATGAGCGATGTACCGTCTGATGTAAAACTCTTATCTCTATTTTCCGTCGATATTTAGTGAAAAAGGGTAGAAAAACAAATTGTGTATATACACACACCTGTATCATGTATTCGAACAAATGAATTTCTTCTTTTAATTATATCTCATATCAGATGACGTCCATTAGATTATAGGAAATTTATAAACACGCTAGGGATGTCCAAAACAATAAGCGAACAAAAAAAGTTTTTTCTTTTTAATTTTTATTTTATAATTTTTTTTTTTCTGTAATTTCAATTTGAACAACAGTGCGAGTTTTACAACATACATAAAGTGAGATCTTTCACTTTGCCTGCAACTTGACACCCACGCATCCACTATTTCAGTAAAAACGCAAAATGAAAAAGAAATATGAGACACGATAATTTTTATTTCGTCTCATTCCTCCGCCCTATACATCTCATTTAAACATTATCTTGTTATTAATTCTAATTAATGTTAATATCATTGCTATCATAATAAAGAAGAGAAAAAGGGAAAAAAATGATAACTATCCATCATAAAAGGATCGTAAGAAAGACATAGATTTATGTACAGAACAGATATTACATTATTATACATGTTTAGAACATTGAGTTTAATATTATTGCGAAGTGTAGCACCAATCAATTTATTTAGTTTACACATTTTCGCCTGATAATGAACATATTTATGCAATATCAATGAGGACATGAATGAAAATATAATTGATCGTTATGAAGAGCGTGAGGCGTGCCTTAAACTATTAAATCACAATGAATGAAATGATAACAAAAATCGAAAATAATAACTACTTATTTTTATCATAAACAAACAAAAGTGTATGAAATCTCAACTATGTACATTGATTGCTACCATGTACATACACTTGCATATTTTTTTTTTCTTGTTCACCATATTTGTAGTGAGTATGTTGTGATACAGACATAAATTTATTTATTTAAATGGGCACCAGCCCTTGTAACCTCGACTGTCCATTGACTAAAATATAAAGATGAAAAAAAAAGACATACAAATAAGGCAAGTTCACTCAAGCTCTGTTATTAAATAATTTAAATTCTTCAATTATTTCATACACCTTCACTGAAACTCTAGAAGACATCGTGGTATGTGAGAAAGAGTGGAAAATTGTATAGAAAGACTAATTTCATAAATATAAATATTTCGTATATACTAAATTCGTTTCTTTATTCAATAATAACTCATCCAAAAGTGTTATTATTTATTTATTAATATTTTCTTTTCTACAACAATTCATAAAAATTATAACCTCAATTATTTTCGCGCGCAATAAATTCAATCTAACTTACCGACAGTCGTTTATATCCCTAACTAATTTACCTAATAAATAATTATAATAAATTTTTTCTCGTTTTATAAAATATAAGATATATATAAAAGATATAAATACAATAAATAAAATGCTATTCCAATCATTATTAATACCGAATTACAGTTATACATTTCAATTTTAAAAATAACCAAATATCAATATAATGAAATAATAGTTTTCATCCACGCATAATTAATTATTTATAAATAAACCCAATGCATATTAGTCATTTGATAATTGAATTATTTTCATAAAACTATAAAAATTATCAATCTGCAGCTGTTGACCTTCTTTTTTGTGCAGCAATTTCTTCTTCTTATAACTAAAGATTATACGTATATGTATGTGGGCGAAACCCAACATAATATAATTCACATATTTAATAATACATATACACATATCCATGTATACTAAATTTACACACACATGGAGTATGAATAAATATCATACATACATACTTATATACAAGTAATACAAATGCATGCAGCAAAATGGCTGCTGTCACGTACATCTGATCAGTGGGTGGTGTGGGTTGTATTTGTGACTTGCATGTGTGTATGTAGTGTGCGAGTTCATCCAGTGGTTTCACACAAATTTTTTTTTAAATACGGGACATTTAATCCCCTTATACTTACACTTGTGAGTATGTAATTAAGGGATAAAATCCATTAGGAATGTTTCGCAAGGATTTAATGATAATATATGTCATCGCGGCCGCCGGCGGCACGCATTAGATCATAATGTTTAGTAAAAAACTTCATGTGGACGTCAAGAAATCGACGCTGAAGATTCAAGATGTGAAAAAAGACAGTGCCACGAGATTTAAGCATCTCAAAATTGTATTGGGTAAGAAAGAAAGACATTGAAATAATTATTGATAATTTATTTTCATTTAATTAATCATTATATTCAAACACCTGTTAATTTTTTGTTAATAACAATATTGTATCATTATTGTTAATATCTATTATATCAATTAGATAATAATTTTTATCCAAATATACCATATGAGAAAAAAATTAGTTCTAATCATTATTTTTATGTAAATAATACATGAATTTATTTTTGCAGGGAAAGGTAAATTATTTATTAATTCCTTGTATTGTGCATATAATATTGTTTATCTAAATCTTTATTTGATTATTAATTTACAAATAATTATGATTGATAATAGTTGTATATTTCATCGATCATTGTTGTTTACTTTTAGATTTTATTCTTTTATTTCGTTTTTTATAATATGGAGATACTATTAAATATTTTATGGAATGATGATAGTGTGGAATGTTATTTGTTGATGATAAATAATTGTTAATTTATTCTATGAATTATTGGATGTAAAAGTTATTGTGGCTTTGGCAGAAGTAAATTAATCTTATCAACAAAACCACATGGCTATAACTGTATCAAGTTTAGTCAGCTGCAGTGTTAATTCAGTGATGTTAATATCACGTTTAAACAAATGAGAGAATGGAGGGAGATGAAAATCCTTTAGGGATTTGATGATATTTATGAAATAAAAGATATGAATATATGAGATTATTATACTTTTATAGAATTTGCTTACTAATGAAATTTATGGAATTTGCTGTTTGTGTAGAAAATGTCGACACTGATGAGGCCAAAGGATTTTTCGAAGGAAACTTCAGTCATGTTTATTTTATCCTATATGATTGTTTTGTAACAGCTGAAACGAATTTACGTCAACGAGGTAATTTTTTATATAAATCATTGTACAATCGAATGTTATTATTGATGTTAAAGTTTAAAAATAAAAAATGAAACTTTTTTTATGCTGCTAAATACGTACAGAACTGTCGTTTCATCTCGGTAAGCCAAGTAAAAATAAAAGTTTAATTAAATATTGAATGAAAAATTAAAATTTAAGTTTTATTTCGATAAATAATGTTGATTTGAAATATTATATATAAATTTGATTAGAATTGTATCTTTTTTTATTTTATTTTTTAGTACACAAAGCACATAGAGAGGAATTGGAACAAGTTCTTCAATTATTAGAAAAGGTCCTGACACTTTTACCAGAATTATTAAATCGACGATGGCAATGTCATAGTTTAGCTAGGATTTTACACAAATTACTTCATCCGGGAAACAGTTGGAAACTCAGACGTCAAGCATTAAGGTTTGTTTAATGAATATTCACTATAAATTGAAATGATTGAAAACACTGTCATTACTTGTCAATTGATATTTAATATAACCTTGTTATGCTTATAAATGCAGATATTTCATACTGTGGTATCAAGCACTTGGTGACAATGCACCAGAACATATTCATCAGATGTTTGCTTGCCTGGTACCAGGTTTTCCGCCTCGGCAACCGTCCCCTCATCGTTCAGATCGTCGAAAAGATAAAGCAACAAATGCCAATGTTACCGAAGAAAAAGAAAGACGTGAATTTTTTGAAATTCAACATCCAACTGCTATTTTTCATTGCAATAATTCACAACAAGGGCCCGTTACTCAACCAAATGGCACGCCAATTTTACCCGTACAGAGCGGTGAAAAACCATTGGACAATGAGACTGTTCGATTTTTCGAAGCTTTATTGGAATTTATGGTTACTCAAGTTATAAAAGTTGAATGGCGTGATAAACACACTCGACAGTATAAATGTTTTCAATTTCTTTTGGAAAGATTCAAAGCAACGTATTTACGTTATATTTGTCCGGAATTCGATGATAATTTTTCGCTTTACAAACCAAATCTCGATCTTCCGACAATGCGTTCGCCATTGAATCACAGTCAGAATAATTATGTTTTGTGTAAGGTTGCTTTGATAAAATGGTTGGCAAATTTCACACATGTCACGAAAAAAGATGGACCATTTTTAAATCCATCAAATAATATAACACCAAATGAAGAAAATACAGAAAGCGAAGGTAAACGAGTATCTATTAATCAAAATAATGACACAAATTCTCTATCACCTGAAGTGCCATTACCTGCACCACCATCAACTCAACTACAAGACAATTCAACGCAGGATGACAGTCAAATTGCTATTATATTAGTACGTGAAGTGTTGTACGGAAGTCGTGACAATGTTAATTTTGTTCATGAAATTTATAGACAAGCATTTATATTAGATTTTACTCATGCCGGTGCAATAAGAAAAGCAATTGCTGTTTATAAAGATTGGATTCAAATGAATGTAAGTCAAGAGTATATTTCTGTATCCTTTCAAATTTTTCAACTATTGATCACTAACACTATTATTTAATTTTCATTCAATGTTCTGTAGGAAATTCCACCATTCATGTTAGAACCGCTTGAAAGTCATAAAGACAGAGATGGTGATGAAAAAAAAGATGACAATGACAAGAGTCCATCTGAGAGTTATCGTCAAACACGATTAAGAAATGATTCGTACTTAGGGGCGATTCATCGTGAGAATTTATTTGTCAGAGCTGGATTGCAAAGTGTTTTACAAGTCTTCATCACACAGGCATCACATGTATTTTTTCTTGAAAATCCTAGTGGAAGTGTGTCAGCTGCACTGCTTGAAGAGCAAATAGATAGTTGTAAAAGAGTATTAAATGTCTATCGATATGTGGTAATGCATGCCAGACTTGAGCCATCGACTTGGGATCAATTACTTCGGTGAATATTTAAGAGAAAAACAAAAACATGTTAATGAACGATGAAAAATTGTCTTACAGTAATTTAAATATATTTCAGGGTACTTTTGCAAATTACATCATTGGTACTTGGTGGAAAATCAGCGCGTCGAAAATCTAATGAGACTATTGGTGGTAAACTCGCTCCAGCAATTTTTCAAACGCTTATTGTCACGTGGATTAAAGCAAATTTAAATGTTGTTATATTAACTCAATTGTGGGATCAATTTTTGGAGGTATTGACATCACTTACACAGTGGGAGGAATTAATTCGTGAATGGGCAGTGAGTATAAATGAATTTAATTTATAATTCTTTTCCTTCTTTAATGCAATTTAATTTAATTTAAATTAAATTATTTATTATATTAGAAAACATTGGATACACTCACGAGAGTATTGGCACGACATGTTTATAATTTGGATTTAAATGACTTACCTCTAGACCGATTGAGTGAACAAAAATCAAAAAAGCGTCGTGGTGTTGGTTGTCGTGCTGCATCAGCGTGTAGTGTTCAGTCACCACGAAGAGGTAGCATTGATCATGAAACAAGTACTGCAGGCAAAGAAAGTGTGCCAGGTATTAATTAAATCATTCAATAATTACATAAAATATTTGTATCATACTTATTTCATATGATCCAACATTAACCTTCCTAGATCATGCAGTGCGAGATTTTAGAAAGCATCGACCATTACCACGAAGTGCAAGCGACAACAATATATACAATACTAAAAATCGAACAAGATTACAGCGAATTCGTTTACAAACTGCGCCATTTGAAATACCTGGTAAATAATTCAAATGCCAAACTTACAAATCAATTATTTTTTTCTTTTATATAAAATATTTTTATTTCACTCGTGTGCAAACAAGGGATTTCGCTCTTTTTTTATTATCTCAATCCTCTCATCACCACAACGTAATTAATACTGCGTACAATTTTATTTTTAACTATACATTTGTACGTTTTATCTTTTATTCTCTCTTTGCTGTGATTCTTTCTGACACTGACCTATTAATAAACAGTCGCGCTCCTGTGTCTTCAGTCGCTTCATCCCCCAAAGATAAATCTGTATCCTCGAAGCAATACTTTACACACAATTGTGAATCAAAAGCTTTTTACTCGTGTATTTCAATAACTACATTCAGCATAAACTAATATTCTATTAATTCATTTACATTTATCTATTTATTTTTAGTAATCTATATGCCTATGAAATAAAACTAATTATTAACGATTATGAAACGTAGTGATCGTGTGCCAATAAAGCTTAGCGATATTTTTAATCGCGCGTCTCAAGTATCCCTTGGTTTCATTCATATACTCGTATACTCAGTGCAATCCATTTCCCCGCGTGCAGTACTGCCATTATCAATAGAACGTGACATGGCCAAATTGGTATCATCAACGAGTAATAGCAGCAGCAGCACTGACAATCGTGGAACATCATTTGGCATTAGAAGAAAATCACTCATGGGAAGACGAACGAAATCATTGGATAGCATTGTAGTGGCTGACAGTGAACCAACAACACCTCGATGTCCATCACCAACACCCAGCAGTGGTGTCGACAGCAATAAAGACAGTCCAATACAAATTGAGAACATTGACGGAATTAGTATTGGTATGTGTAGTCCCCAATCATGAAAAATTCATCAATTAAACAATTTTACATTTCACTAGATAAATTGCTTTATGCTTCATTTTTTATTTTAATTTATCTGTGTGAAATTTTATTATTATTAGAAAAGTTATTTTTATTTTTATTCCGGCATTCATATTGTTGTTTAGACGTTAGTTGAGTTGCCAATTTTTTTTTCTTCAATACAAAGTTTAAGGATGATTAGCTTCAGTGTATTGTGTTATACAGCATTGCTAATATGAAATTAATTTAGGTTGAATTTATTTTTATTTTTTTATCGATATCAATTTTTATTTTGGTCTTAATTAATCACAGGAATTGGTTTTATATTTATTCAGAATATACATTGAGCAAAATATTGAATGAAATTTGAAAAGAGTGATTTGAAATACTGGTTAAATCGAAAACAATAATTCACAATTAATTATTTCAAAAGCATGAATTCATTAAAATAACTAAGATAAATTAATAATTTAAATTCAATAATAATGAAATGTTCATTCAATTTACTCCTTTTAATTTCAATATTTTGGAAATTAATCCAATATTTTGCTTAATGTACAAGAGATAGAAAATATCTATACTTCTATTGTGCAAAAAAATGCACAAATTACAGATGCAAATGATGCGTCAGAGAGAAGATCAGTAATGGCTGGTGGTGGAGTCCGTGGTTGGTTGCCTGACGTTGCTGTAGTTCTATGGAGACGTATGCTGTCAGCACTTGGTGACGTTAATAACATTCAGGATCCAGTGTTGCATGGTCAAGTGATGGATTACCTTGTGCAACTCACACAAACACTTATTAAAATACGTCTGAATCAAGGGGTATCGGGTGATAATCAAGCGACACCACCGTCACCTGAACTTGTTCCACCTCTAACAGTTATTGCGCCATGGTGCTTTAAGGTAAAAAATTTTTCAAAACCTCCAAAAATAATTATACAAAATTATATTCATTCAATTTTTATAGGCTATACAACTGCCACCACAATATGAAGTCGGCAAACTCGGTGCATATCGTTTAATCTGCCTTTTAACAACTCAGCCACTCGATATTAATTTACCAAAAGCACACTTAACATTATTTTATCGTGCTGTTCATCATGGTATTGCGAGCAATGATATCAAAATAATTCATGCACTTGTTAAATATACTGGTCCAAGATTATTCAGTCTCAATTTACCTGGTTCAAGCCTTCTTGTTTTGGATTTTGTTCATGCAGCAACTACTATTCTTGGAAGTCAAGATGTAACAGCACCAAGAACTGAAGCTGTTTCAATTTTAGGATCATTATTATCACTTCCAATTGTAATGGGAAAATTACCAGTGCTTCAACCTAATGGAACAAATATTGAAACAACATCATGTCCGGACGTGAAAGAATTAATATTGACGATTTTACTTCGTAGTTGTAGACGAGAACCTACAGGTGTAGCACGTTGCGTTGCACTATCTAGCGTTGCAATGTTTGCTTATAGAGAATTATGTTTTAAAACCCAACATCCAAGAGTTCCGGAAGCTATTACGGTACTTCTACAAGCGCTCAGAGTAAGTTCATTTTTTATTTTCTATTTATTATATTTAATTGTTAATATTTATTTAGAATATGCACTGTAATTATATTAGGTACGTGGTAGTTAGATAATTTTTGATTAAATGGTGGTAGTAAAATAAAAAATGTTCTTGATGTAATTTGTACATAAACGTTTATGAATACGCAAAGTAGTTTTTAGTATATGTAAACATTGAGCTTTGGCTTGGCAGAGTGCACACAAGGCTGGCAGACGCAGGGATCGATTCCATGCACTATTTCCTTATCAGGTAGTCACTGTATAGACCCTTAATTATCTACGTTTGTATGAAGTGGTGTCTATTCCTTCATGTGCATTGCAGTATTTCCCAATATATTATTATTCCCCGCTAATGATTTTGTACTTTTATGTTTCTGTAAATATTTTTGTATCATTTTAATTCTGTGCTTCACATTCCTTTTTGTCTTTATCTTCATATTTGTCGTTTGAATTATATCAGATGAGAATCCTAACAATTATAAACTCTGAAATTACAGGCAACTCATCCATCAGTAGCACAAGTAGCGTGTGATTCTCTTGGTTTACTCTGTGATAAAGCGGACGTGCTATTGCAATTATATCCTGCAGTTCCATGTAAAATAATTCACGTGAGTTATTTTGAAAGTATTGAATAATTTGGTTTCATTGACGTTTAATTGATATCAATTTTTGGTTTGAATTAGGTTCTATGTGAAACTCTTGATATGATGACTGTCCGAGAACGTCGAAATGCTCTAACAACATCTATGCTTTTTTGTGTGGGTGAATGGGCGATGCATTTAGGTCCCGCGGTATTATTGACTACATTCCAAGGAAAATCACTGCTATTAACATTATTTACAGTAAGTATATTGTAATATTAAATATTGAATAAAATAAAAAAACAGAAAATAATTCAATCATTTAATTAATTTGTTATCCAGGTTCTAGACAATATTATGCAGAATAAATCCGATAAATCATCAACGCAAGATTCAAACAAAAATTATCAGGAAAAAAATGACGAATTTGATGATGAATTTGATGCAGACATAAGTATCGACGACTTGACGAGAGAAACAAATAGCAACAAATCACCACGACGTACCAATATTCAAGCTGTTCAATTATCAGCGCGAATGGTAGTAATGCATTTAGTTAACCATTTGGGACACTTCCCAATGGGAATAGGTGCAGCACGGTTGTCTTCCACAGTAGTTGAATTAGATGATGTTCCTGGTATTAATAGTGATGAACTTTCGTCCGCAATATTTCATGCTCCGAATATTCAATTGCTTATGCTGTCAGACTCTATTATAATGTCATTGGTGGAACTTGGTGCACTGGAATCATCTGATATAAAAGCAAATTTTGTTACAGCGCCGTCAATTGTCCGAGTTTTATTACGTGATTTAGCTGGTAAAGCTTGTTGGGACAGTTCAATATTATACAGTCAGCTTGATGATAATAAAGAAGAAGATATTTTAATGCCACAAAAAAGTAACGAATTAATTCTAACTAATCACGATGAAAATGAGAGTGATTCAATCAATATTTTGGATTTAAGTCAAGAATGTCCACGTCACGTTATGAGACATCGTGAACCAAATATTCTCCCTACATTTGCTAATGCTGCGAGTGATATGGATAATTTAGATGATCTATTGCGTTACATTGGTCACTCAAGCCCAGAAGTTTTAACAAATCCTGAAATAGCGTTAAATGCACCGGCGAATCCACCGCAAGTTCATTGTATGGAAAATGAAACTATTGCTGCAATATTAAATCAACGCAATGCTGCACGTGAATACGCTCAAAATATAAATCAACATATTAGTACATGTGCATTAATTGCCAATCCACCGACATGTCGACCGCCATCGGCGCCATTTCATCATTGTCGACTTTTATTTTCACATTTAGGCTTGTCTGGTTGGGAGCAACGTCGACGATTGCATTTACTGTCGAAAAATGAAAAACTCCTACGTGAATTACGTAATCTTGATGGTCAGCGATCAAGGGAGACGCATAAAATGGCTGTGATATATGTTAGTCACGGTCAAGAAGATAAAAATTCAATACTTGGTAATATTACTGGTAGCAAAGAATACGAAAGCTTTGTTGCGCGACTTGCATGGGAAGTAGAATTGGAAACGCACACTGGATTTCTTGGTGGTCTAGTACCTGGTAAAGCATCAGGTATTACTGCGCCGTATTTTGCTACGTCATTTACTGAAATTCTCTTTCACGTTGCAACACGAATGCCACTGGACAGTCCAGAAAGTTTATTACAAAAAACACGTCATCTTGGCAATGATGAAATTCATATTGTATGGTCTGAACATTGGAGAGATTATCGTCGGGATATTATACCAACTGAATTTTGCGATGTTTTAATTGTTATATATCCATTACCAAATAAATTATATCGAATTCAAATATCGCGCAAATCTGAAATACCATTTTTTGGACCGCTATTTAATGAATGCATTGTGGAAGATCGAGCTCTCCCAGGGCTTGTGAGAACCACAGCATTGGCAGCTAGTCGAGCAAAAAGGTCAACACTTTCATTGTACCAACACTAGTGAGTTTTATTAAATTTAATATTAACTGAATAATTTTCTTAGTTAAAATGATAATTAATGTATTAATTTTTTTTTACTTTCATTGCAGTTATGAAGAACGCGCACGATCAATTGATATTGTTATGAGAAATCATAAAGAGTCAACGACTTTTGAAGATTTTGCGGCAAATGTTTATTCTCCTGTTCTACCAATGAGTCCATTTAACAGTACCCCATCTGTAACGGGTTAGTCTTGGAAAATTAAATATCTAATTTATCATAAAAAATAATAATAAATTAAATAAATTATTTGAATTTATTAAGGTTCTATGACAAGTGTACAGTCTACGGCATCATCGAATCTTGCGGCTGCACTTTTAGATTCACATCATGGTCGACCAAGCCTTCGTAATAGTACTACATCAAGTGATTCACGAACAAACAGAGCATCGGACAGTAGTCGTGTATGGTTTAGCACTGATACACAGGATAGTCCAGCATTACATGGCATTTCACCGAGACCATTGAAAAAAATGTCTTTCAAAACTGGCCCAAAACATAAAACCAATAATACACAACAGCCAACACCACCTGACAGTCCAAGATACAAATAATTATACATCAATATTGTATATTGAGTCGTTAGTTATGATTGTTGCATTGCAATCAAATTCCAATGATTGCGACCCAGGCCAACGGATTTCAAGTATAGAAACTAATTAAATCTCAGTAGAAATATGAGCATTAATTTGTTTTATATAAATGCTCTAATTCTATCGGCATTTAAAAATTGGCCTCGGCGTATTCTCATTTCCGTCCTTAGATTTAATTTTTTGTACGAATTAATTGTACAGAATATTCTGCTGCACCAGCATTAAATACGCAATTTATTTAATTTATTCATAAATACGCCGAGTAATCTCAATGATTATTCAAAGAATTTTGTCATTCTGTTTTCTTTCATTTTTATCAGTACTTGCATATCCCACTTGGAATATGTATATTTTAATTTATTTATAATTCAAATCATTTCTTAATATTAATGATAATAATATTAATACTAATAATAATATATTATTTATCAATATAATAATGTATACGGCTGACAACAATCAAAGCATTTTTTCTTTATTTTCAGCCTAGAGAATGGTTTTACAAGTGATTCAACATTCCTGCATGCTGTTGAATATGCAAAATTGATGAAAGGATTAATTTTATTTCGCACATTTTAATTAGACGATGGGGAAAAAAGTTAAATAATTTTCAGAAACTGAAATATAATTTTTCGTTCATGTTTTTTAATAATAGAATGTGAGTTGTCATTAATTAATAGATATCAATCAATTGACGAATGAATTGGTAGTTGAAGGCAAAGTTATCTATTATCTATATCAAATATTATATACATATATGAATCATGGCCAAAGCAGCATTATTTTTTCACTAAGTAATAGATGTTAAATAAACGACAATTGGCAGAACATGAATAAATAAAGAGAAAATAAAGTGATTGAGAGATAAAAAGAATTGTATGTATTGTACATAGGTTACTGTACAATAACCAAAAATCTTAATGTGAAGATGTATTGAATAATGAAGTAACAAAAAAAACGAAAAAAAAAAAAAATATTAATAAATTAACATATAAAATTATTATCGTCATTTAGAAGATGAATTTTAACTTATAATACGCTTATTTAAATACTAAATTAATCGAATTTTCTTCGATTTTTTTTTGGTGTGTTGAAATTTATTAAAAGAGACAAAAAAAATTATTAGAAAAAAAAATAGCACACCAAATGTTCATTGTGTACTTAATATTTCGAAATGAAAGCCAAATAATTTGGCACAGCTTTTAACAATTTCAGAATTGATATTTTAGTATGATGAAATGTTTTCATTTTTCACTTGTAAATCGTTGAATTGTGCTCCAAGTTTCAATTAATATAATAATTGTGTAAATGATTTAATAATTTAAAAATCTTGATATCAAAAATAATATTAAATATTCATTGATGTGTAAGAACAAAATCTGATAATTATTATTCAGTGTACTGATAAGGTTTGGAATAAATTGAAAATCTCAATGAATATATAATTAGAAACTAAAAAAAAATGTAAATGACGATATCAATTAGATACAAATAGTTCTACTAATTTTCTGGTAACTTAAAAAAATAATTCAGATCAAATTGGGGATTCCCTCAATTATTTTGTAAATTACGTCAACAAATCGAAGTTGCTCTTTATCAGAACACTGTATATATGTTAATATCGTGATAAAATAACACAATGATTAATCAATCGAATACACATTGTACTTGCATATAAGATATTTTGTTTTTTTTTCTTCTTTTGGAAATAAAATATTATAAACATACTCTTCAAATTTGTATTTCAAATAATTGCATCATTTCTACATCATTTATATAAACATACATACATACATACATACAAGTATATAAATGTGATGTAAACACCAAATTTTGAATAACATTCAAATGAAAAATACATATATATTATGTATACATTCATTATACAAAGAAAAAAAGTTGACAAACGTCCGAAAAATTAAAACTACTTATTCATATTCCTCATAAAATATATGACGAATATAACAAAAGAATTCTCTAATAAGCTATTAATTGAAACAAATGAGTATATAAGTCAGTATTTAAATAAATAAAAATTATTTTTCAAATAAAAACAACGTAACAATTGTCTTATTGGACGTAATCTACAGCAATAGTACCAATGGGTAATTTCCAATCGATAATTTCCGACTACGACTGTAATCCAATGGTAAGTCGTGCATTTTTATCTTCAACATAACCTCCAAAATATATTTACATACATATTAAGTATATCAAATGTTATTGTGTATTTGTAACTTATCCACCATTGTGGTGAATACAACTCAAAACATTTGTAGTACATATAAACAATAATAACGCTATTAGTATTGTTTATAATTAACGAAATATATTTATTTCTTTTCTCGATGACTTATATGTAGATATATGCATAATTGCAAATTTTGAGACATATAGTAAGTGTTTTTTTTTTGAAACCTGACAATGAATTCATACATATGTATTCATAATAAACATGTGATATTGTGTTTTTTCAGTAATAAATCAATTTTATTTCAGGCAATAATGAGTCAAAAACGAAATAATTCAACCATTGCTCAAGATAAAGAGGAGGCACAAAAAGAGAATGAAATGAGAAGGCAGCTTAAAGGTAAATTTATATATTTGATGAATAAAATCGTATTAAATTGATATGCTAAATAATTTTAAATTTTATGTATATTTTGATTTAAAGAGCTAGGCATGTATGACGATGGTATGCCTGCAGAGAAGATGAAAGAATATCTGGACATTATCAATGAATCCAAAAATGATGCTGCCAATACCAGCTTCAATTTCACAACTAATTCTGAATCACATGGAGTATGCTACAATTATTATTATTCAATGAAATAATAACTGAGATGAAATAATGAATACATTTTTAATATCATTAAATATTTTATTGCAGGAAGTTGCCAATTCATCACCGTCCTCATCTACAGTTGATACTCAAACAGCACAAACTACGTCGTTAAGTAAAAATGATAATAAATCAACGAGTTCAGAAGCATTAACGGGTAATATAAACAAACAGTTTCAATCAAAAGACAATGGTTTGATGGATGAGGGAACTTTGAACACACCAAAGACTTCATCAGTCAATCACAATGTAGCTGATCCTGTTGGTGCTAAAAAAAATATTGAGTCGAATTTAAAATGTTCACCATCAGCAAGCCCTAATTGTACTAGAAACGCTAATGTACGACGCAATGAGAATTCACAAGAAAAAAAAACAAATTTTCGCTCACAGCGACAATCTAAATCACTGGATAATATAAATATAGTTGATTGCAAAACATTGTCAAATGATGTGCCTTTAACACCGAGATTTGTAGCAAAACCTCGATCAACATTTCCATTTATTGATAAAGTGGTTAGAGTTCCTGACGAGGTTTTAGCCAAAAACAATGCTTATCTTACTGAAATAGCAAATTTGGCTCATAGTTGGAAGACACAGTTGACCTGTAACGAGTTCAGTTGGGGACCACCCATCAAGGTGGGTACCTCTGAGCCATATTATCCCCGAAGTTACTCGAATTATTAATCGAAATATAAATTATGTTTGCCAATGAGAATGATAATATATTTCTTGAAGATCTTCCAAGAATGCCACAATTATATCTAATATAATATGTACTGAATTTTTTACATTTTTAACTTTTATAATTCTCATTTACAAACTCGTAGCGAATGGGCCGCTATTAATATTAATATAAATATTGAAGATTAATTTTTATTTTTTTTTCCATTATCGTAATATAATATTGGGTTGAATGTGCTTTCAATATGGTCGTATACTATTTACACGGATTCGTATAGTTTCGTTTAAGAATAAATAAAATACACCATGATTACGTACTTTACTGATGTGAAATATTCCCAAATAAATATTAAAATATATAAAAACAAAAAAATATCTGTACGAGCATTAATTTCATACCAATATCAAAATTTAATTTATATATTTTACCGTTTTCATAGGTTGGCACTGCCAATAGGAGTTTGGATAAACTTACAAATAAAGAGGAAATACCGACTGATTCAGAAACACCAACACGTCCAATAACGAGAGAATCTGGGGCAACATGCTATTCATTACGGTCTACGAATAAAACTAAAAATATTTACGAATATGATGACAGTGATGAAGACATCTTCGATAGAAATATACAAAAAATTAAACCAAATATCTTGTCAAATCGATCTATAGATCTTTTAAAGCAATCTCAATTGAAAATTCAAAGTTCTGAAATAAGTGAAGAAATCAATAATAAATCTGAATGCAAACTGGTTCACGGTGATGATGACGAGGAAACAATTGATTCACCCAGTAGTCAAAAAAAAGCTAGATCTGCAACACCTGAATATCCGGAAGAATCCTACCCACGAAGAATTGTACCTCCAATTCCATCAACGAAAAAATCAAAAAAAAAATTACCTGTATCTTCAACACGACTAAAAAAAAGAAATGCAACGTCTGATAACAGTGGAAATAAATCTACAAAAGCTCCATCAGGCCTCAATGAGAGTGAGATTGAAGAGTCATTAATGACTAATGACGAGGATAAAGATATAGAAAATTGTATTGCACCGCCAACAAAACGTGTTAACCAAAGTATCGAATATTTAAAAAGAGCTCGAAAGGAAATGGAGGAAAAAAAACAGAAAGATGTGGAAGAAACAAAGCGATTAGCTGCGCAAGAAGCTCAAGAAAAAAAGGAAAGAATAATAAAACGTACTAAAGAAAAAGAAGAAAATAGTTTACAATTGGCGGCACAAGAGAAATCGAAAAAGGAACGGGAAGATAGATATCGTAATTTAATGAATACCACAAGACCACAAGGAAGTATTACGAGAAATTATCAAAAAAGAATTGAATTAGAGTCAGAAGGTTTACGTCCTCGAACAATACAATATACACCTGACGAAACTGCAGAAACTCATGAAACTATATCAAGCCAGGTAATATCTGAGTTTATCATTTTCAAAATTTGACATAATAATAAACAAAGTTAATATAATATTTTATTTTTATAGAACTCTGCAGATATCGATATGTTCTCTGATAATGAATATGAAACTGCGAATTCTGTTCAAGCTGTTGAATCGTCTGAATGTCCAATTTGTAGAAAATCATTTCCTCTAACGGAAATTGAAAATCATGCTGCTAACTGTGATGATTTTGTTCAAGATAATCCAAAACAGAATAATCATATTAATTTAAATGCATCAACTAGCAACAATGCACTTCAAACATCAAAACATCGTTGTGAAGTTTGTGAATTTGTTACACAAAATTCTGATATTTTCAAAAAGCATTTTGCAACTTGCATACAATCGCTAACTGATGAAGGTAATTCAATATTCAATACTACATTAGTAGTTAGTTCAAAAAGTGAAGCAATTAATATTTTTAAATTATTTACAGGAAGTGAAAGTGCACAAGTAGCATCATCAAATCATTCGAGTGATGATTCAGTGTCGTTGAATCCTGATTCCAATTTGAGAAAAAGACGAAAAGAACAACCATCATCAACTACTAATAAGAAAAAACATTCCGGCCCTTCAAGCAGGAAGAGAAAACGCTGATCGTTCTTTACCGCAGTACTTATGTTGAAAAAAAAATTGTGTTTAATCGTCTTCCCGCATTGAAACAAAAATCGCGATAAAAAAATACAGTGATAAATTGTTTTAAGCACCTATGCCTTTATAAATTCTAAATAGCATAATCAATGTTTGTGAAATTTATCATATTAATAGATATTGAAGAATAATCTGAAAGTAATGATAAGCATTTGTTGTTCCGTTTAATAATTGCAAGTATTATTAACTAAATCGCTCAAAAATGTTGTTATTTTCTCACATGACTGCGTATTGCCTTAAATTGTTTTTCGTAAAACTTTAATCATTCTACAATACTCGTATTGTAGACAATATGAGTATCGGGCCATTCCTCAAATTTAATATTAATGTTTGTCATTAATATCGTTGATATTAAATTTTTTATATTACATAAAATATTTATGAAGTATATATTTTTTTCACTAATTTAAAGGAGATAATTGTCAGTTAATTATACAAAAATATGTCATGTTTACTTGAGAGAGAAAATAAGTCCACTCTTCTATTGTCTATAAAAATATTTGCGATAACTATTTGTAGAAAAATATTTTTTTTTTTATTTTTCTATACACATGCATACAATGAAAAGTATTGAAATTATTCAATAATAAACAATAAATTTATACGTTAAAAATTATGTGAATATTATTTCTTATGAAAATTAAGTTAAGATAACAACTGATAGAAAAAAAATACTCATATAAAAAACAAAGTGTACAACTAAAGATAAATTTTACGTCACATGACTAATAGACATATGTATAAGTATTTGTTTTTTTCTCTTATCTCGTGTATGGTCAGCATTTAAAATCAAGAGTCCAATACTTTTGGACCAGGCAGTATACAAAAATATCCGACAATCCATTGCATCAGTTATAATAAATTTATAACATCGTGATATTATCAAGATTTTTTAATGCTTTTACCAGATCATGTTTTCATTTGAAATTATTATTTAAGAATTCATTTTAATTACCATTTTTTTTCATGAAAAAAATATAAACTAAGATGAAAGGTATAATTGGAATATTACTTGTGATGAGTTGTATTGTTGATTTTGGAGAAAATTATTTAAATAATATTTGGCATGTAACTCTATATCAAAATAATACATTATACAGTGGTGAGTATTCTTCACACTTTGAATCACTATTTAGACATAGTGCTTTTCGATTATATAATGATATTACGTTATAATCTATTTAATGATATAATGTTATAATTTTATTTTACACAGCTTTCGAAACGGAAATTCCAGCAGGAACTTATACAAGTGCTGTACAAAATATTTTCTGGGATACTAATGATGTAAAATATCGATTTATTGGTAATTGTACAGCGCATTTTTCAACTGAAATCTCTACAGAAACTTTGCCCATTTCTTCACCACGCATTCTGTTGATTTTCCATGGAATCGATACCTTTGCTACGATTAAAATCAATGACCAAGAAATAGGAAAAACGTCCAATATGTTTACACGATATTCATTTGATATTGAAGACTATTTAATGAATAATGAAAGCAATAAAAATCTCTTGAATGTAACAATTGATTCGGCAGTTAAAGTAGCAGAGTCGGCCTATAATAATCAATCTAAAAATTATATTGTCTATCCAAAATGTGTGCCAGATGCATACAATGGTGAATGTCATGTCAATCATATTCGCAAGATGCAAGCGAGTTTTTCATGGGATTGGGGACCAGCAATTCCTTCAAGTGGAATTTGGCGTGATGTCGAAATTATTCCTATTAATGATGTTTATATAATGGATTATACATTGGACGTTTATCAAGTTAACAATAAAGATTGGAAAGTGAATGTGACCGTGCTTTTAGAACTTGCACCTAACAGTCCGAGCAACCCAATTTCATCTACACTTCAAGTAGCATTGAAGAATTCAAAAACAACTATTAATAAGTCGAAAAATTTTATATTTAACAATGGAGATAAGAGAAGAATTATATCTATTACATTAGATGTTCCTGAGGTATAATTTCTTGTATTCATAACAATATATTTAAATTTATACATTACCAATTAAATATATATTTAATATTTTTAAATTAATAGATGCATAAATTATATTTAATTATTTATATTAATACAAAATTTACATTATTGAAAATATTTTTTTAATACAAAAATTTATTTCAGCGTGCAGTATTACGTTGGTGGCCAAATGGATTTGGGGAACAGCATCTTTACAAGTTAACGATAAATATGGACACTGAACAAACGCACATCGAAAAAATAAAACGCATTGGATTCAGAACAGTGGAACTTGTTCAAGAGCCTTTGGAGAACGGTTTGAGTTTTTATTTTCGCATTAATGGCGTGCCAATATTTGCCAAAGGTAGTAATGTAATACCAATACACATTGCGCCGGAAAAATCAACAAATTATATTTACTTAAAGAATCTTCTTTGGTCGGCAAAAGAAGCACACATGAATATGTTGCGTGTTTGGGGCGGTGGAGTTTATGAATCTGAAGATTTTTATGATATTGCTGATGCATTAGGTATTATGATTTGGCAGGATTTTATGTTTGCTTGCGCAATGTATCCAACTACATCAGATTTTCTTGACTCTGTTAGAGAAGAAGTTGTGCAAAATGTCTGGAGATTAAAGTCTCATACATCGGTGGTATTGTGGGCGGGCAATAATGAAAATGAAGCGGCACTTTATGGTAATTGGTATGGAACTGGTAAAGATCAAATATATCGTGATGATTATATCAAACTGTATGTAAATGTAATTAAGCCAGAAGTCGAGAGACTAGACAGAACGCGACCATTTGTTGTTTCCAGTCCAAGCAATGGACAATGGGCAAATGATAACGGTTGGATTGGTACTGATCCATATTCATCTCTTTACGGCGACATTCATTACTATAATTATATTAATGATGGATGGAATATTAATAATTATCCACGTCCTCGTTTCTCATCGGAATACGGAGTTCAATCATTACCGTCAATTCACACGTTTGAGTCTGTGGCAAAAATACCAATAGAAGATTTATCAAAAGATTCAAAATTTATTAAGCATCGTCAACATTTACCTGATGGAAATATGTTAATGGAAATGATGATTAAAAAAAATTTTAATATTCCCACAAGCAGTAATTCATATCGGGATTTCGAAAATTACATTTATTTAAGTCAAATTAATCAAGCTCAATCGGTAAAAGTACAGACAGAATCATATCGTCAAGCGCGAAGCAGTTTCAATGATATTGGAGAGGGTTTCACAATGGGTGCACTTTATTGGCAATTAAATGATGTTTGGCAAGCGCCAACATGGTCATCGATTGATATTGATGGTCGTTGGAAAATTCTTCATAATTATGCGAAAAATTTTTTTGCGCCAATAATTATAAGCCCACGATTATTACCCACCAATGACCTTACGATTTTTATTATTTCTGATGAATTGACACCGAGATTAAATTGTACAGTTCAAATTAATGTCCATAAAATATATATGGAGAATAATCCAAAGTTTGTAACTCAATTTTATAGAAATATCAGTGTCCCAGCGAATGCTGCGCATGAATTAACGACAATTAAATTGAATGATATAATCGAAATCGATACTTGTGGTGATAGCTTTAATGAAGCGAAGAAAAAATGTATTGTTGAATTAATTTTAGAAGATTCTAGCGGTGAAATTATAGCGCCACCTAATTATGTTTATCCAACTTCACCAAAGAATATGAATCTGCCATCAGACTGTAATGTTATTGCGTCAGTTGGATATGCACATGGAAATAATACAAGTGGTGGTTATCGAATCGACCTTGAATCAAGTTGTACATTATTGTTTGTGTGGTTAGACTTACCTGGATATGTTGTGGGAAGATTTTCAGATAATGGTTTTCATATTTTAAATGGTAGTAAAACAATTCATTTTGACAATTCTCCATTTGATATTAATATCCAGGCGTTTACTCGTAAATTAAATATCATAACGCTAGGTGATATATACTCGACGACACAAAGATCACCAGTTATCTGCATTGATTGTTTGGATTAATCTCTGAAACAATTATATTTTGCCATAAGATATTCTTTCATATAAATGATTAAATATTTGATTAAAATACTTACGGTGGAAAATAAGTGTCATAATGCATATAAATTTCTATCGTAATTAAAATAACGAGTATTGTACACAGGAATCCGATTATAGTATATATAAATTCAAACATTTTGAAGTAATTTTATCTGATAATTTTTCAATTATTCAAGTTAAAATTACCAAATTTGAAAAACATGAAACATAATTACTGTACAAATGTTATATAATAAACAAATATAAAGTGAAATCTTATTAAAACTGATAATTTTGGTTTTTAGTGAATCATATTTATGCCACTTTCCATAACAAATGAATTGCATAAACAAATAAAATTCGTTTTAATAAATACATACATAAATACATAAAAAATATATAGATATGATAAGCTTTAAAATTTTTCTATTTTTTGTATATTTGTTGCTTCATCTAAATAGCAGTAGCAAATGAGCAATTTGACTTTGTTCTTATTTCATTTTAATCTATCACAAATTTTCCCCTGATGAATTCAGTCTTAATAAATTATCAAGGTGAACAAGGTTGATCAGACTCTAATTGATTGATTTGTGATTTTAATGAATCGAGAGTTTCTTGAGTAAATGAATGTAAATAACGACGGCTTAAATTAATCACAACCATGACGCAACAAAGAAGAAGAGGTCCAAATATTGCGCCCTCGACACCAAGACAAAAAATTCCACCAGCTATTGATAAACCAGTTAAATATGGATGTCCGCCGCTGAAGAAATAAAAAGTAAATATAAGAAATTTTAGGAATAATAGAATATACAATAAATTATTGAAAGGATAAATGCGTAATTAAATTGATAATGTTGTCAATACCCTTTAATTTCTTTGTAGAAATCAGTAATCACGATGTTGCAAGGCAAAAAATGGAAGGTGAAAAACAGAATAGCTATCATTGGACTGCGAGTGAACCATAGTTCGATGGTAGCTGGTATGCAGGCAAAGTATGCGTCCAAAAATGGTACTGCTGCCAATACTGTGGCGAATACCGATGGTAAATATACAATTTTTACTTGAAATAAATTGTGTATAAACCACGTCCACATGCCAAAAAATGCAGCAAGCTTAAATGTCGCGGCGAAAACTCCAATAACCGCCTCTTGTAGTGCTATCGCAAATCTGAAATAATTTTTTAACAACATATATTAATTTATAATCATGAACATTTAATGTTTGTACCAACGTACCCGCCAAAATTATCCTTGCTGCTTCTCGAATTTCAAATGAAAAATATGAATTAACGATGATGAAATATTAAATTTGATCGATATGAAAATATAAATTCAAAAAAAAAGAAAAAAAATTCTCACCTGTAAAGACTCATTGGACTGAACATCGCCACCAATTCAATAGGTTTGTACGTTTTTCCACTTGAACTCAGTAGATAGAATAGTGTCGTAAAAAATACCACCTGTTTATATACCAAAAAAAATATATCAATAATAACAATAATTAAAATAAATGAAATAAAACAATAGAACAAGCAAAACTTACAGTGCTTAATGTAAAATTTAAAACAGCAGATCCACTCATTAAAACAATGTACAATAGTTCTGTTAAAATACTTAATACTATCGACATATTCCCCTTGACAATACTCCAAACTGAATCAAGGACAGACATAAGTATTCCAATATTCTCTTTGGCGAAATTCTGAATGCCAGTCATGTTGAACATTTCTATAAAATTAATTATTTCAATTATTAACTTCAATAATTATTCAAAATAATATTCTGGAAACAAAGAGAAAATTATATACTTACGAGTAGGCATTTTTCCAAAACTATCTCTAATACTTTCCCATACAGACAAAGCAGCTGTGACATCTACAGTGGGACCAATCATATCTGATGCTTCATCCGACATCATCCATGCTTGATAAAGTCTGTCCCATAATTCTACAACTTTTTTCTCTAAAATTTCAGCCTTGGCCGGCTCTAAATCTTTAACTAAATTTTTGACACCATCTGAAATAGCGCTTCTTCCATAAGTATAAGCGTTATCCAGCACGCTATTTACAGAATCCTCCCATTGCTCAGGTACCCAATCAATGTCTGGATTATTAACTAATGTTGAATTAAGAATTTCACCGGTTACCTGCACCAGATGCATTCCCTCTGCATATATCTATACATATACATGCATATCCATTGTAATTAAAATTATAATCTTCCTTGTATTCATTTACCACTTTCATTGTATCAACATTTATATTACCTACCTGTACCATTATAAATATCGTTGCACAAAATGTAAATATCAACAGTGCAAAAATAACAGCTATTGTCGCGACAGCATCGACAGATCCTTTTAAAATTTCTCTCATTTTACCATCAACGATAATATAAATTTTATACAATCCTCGAACATGTGCGGGTACCAGAGCTTGTTGTCTTTCGTGATACCATATTTTAAAAAAATTCATCAATGATTTCACATGATTTTTAATTGTCTCCCAAAAGCCAAAATATCGGCTCATCTGTTTAGTTATATACCAAACTACTGGGACAGTGAGTATCATTAATATCCATTTGTGTTTCCACATTAGCATACCCGCACACGCATAAGTAGCTCCATACATGTACTTTGCAGTATCAACTTGATCATCAGGTGTGTCTAATGACATTCGGAGATCCATACGGAGCTTACGAAGAAAATTACGTTCACGAAGAGTTACTTGTGTATTTGGATAACTAGAAGTTCTACCACTTTCTCCAATGGTGGACATTAATTGCTCTTGTCCAACGCCCGTGTCTAAAGACATAGCTTTACCTAAAAATTTTAATGATGATGCCTTGCCACTATTCACAGGCGATGGCTCTTTAATATCTTCAGGTGACAATCGTTGACTTATTATTTCATCGACGAATACATTTTTCTTTTCATCCTCTTCTTCTGCATAATTATCCCTATTTTCTTTATCAACTTTTGAATTTGTTGTAACTAGTTGATTTATTTTATCACCAATTAATGCTTGTTGTACAGCTTCAGCAAATGTCAACGGTTTTCCCTGGCTTTCTTTATATTCCATGATAAGAATGACCTCATAAGCAAATCCAATGATACATAAAATTTGTAATGCGCAGAAAACAGCAACTTGATATACTCCCAGTATATTTGAAATATAAAGGCTGAATATTAACCAGACAGCGAGTGATGCATAGTTGAAGGGCACCGCAGTTATTGGACTCCAGTATACGTATAAAATCGATATGTAACCAATCGCTAATAGCCAAATCTAAAATTACATTTATAATTATTGAAAATAATTGTATTTATAAAATTATAAAAGTACATATTAATAATAAATGTAATTGTACCATATAGCCATTGCAATGGATGATAAATAAAGAAATAAATGCACCACCCAACTGAATCAATCGCCAAATAAGGCAATTAAGAATACTGGGTGTGTACCAATATATCATTGTAGCAACAGCAGTTGTGGCCAGAATAATTCCAACATGTTTTATATGGCCATGCAAAAATAAACCAATACTTTCAGATATCTTGTTCATTATTCTAATAGGAACCATGGCGAGATTCATCAATAAAGGTTCATGTGAATTTTCAGTTTCACTGAACCAAGACTGGACGGTATTTGTTATATAAAGCTTAAATGGAAATAGAACAGAGCCACAAAGTAAAGCCCATATTAATGGTTTTACAAAGGGATGAAGAATTATGTAAAGCCCATAACCAGCGATGCATACTAAGCATAGAAGAAATAATGCTGCGGCATTGTAAATACCCTGCTTCAGAGCTTTCTCATGTCCAACACTGAAGCCTGATAAGACATTTAATAGGTTATCCATTGGTGTTCTTGGCGGTTCCATTGTTGTATTTATATTTTTGATATAATAATTATTCAACACTCTTGACACACTTTCCGTTGAGATTTACATGTATCACTTGTCAATGTAAACGGAAGAAACATTTTTTCGTGGCTTCGTCATCCTCCAAAATAATCGGAATGATTGTGCGCACAATTTTCATTTCCCCCATTTCAAAATATACTCACACACACCTTCTACTGTATATAAATTAAAGTGTGTTGGTACATTTACATAGATGTATATGTATATACACGCCATCTTTAATTTCTTTTTATATATGTACTGCGCAGAGAGATGCGTCGATACAATTTTTTTTTGTTTAGCTGAAAAAGAAGAAAATTGATGAATTTTTTATTACAATTTTTAACTTATGATGATGATGATGAAAGGATGTTTAAATGTATTATTATAAGCAGTATAAATAAATAAGACGATATTGAACATGTTATGTTTATCATTTATTGATTGTACATAAAAAAAAAAAAGAGTGAATCAACAGGCGCGAATTATACGCATAATAGGTTTTTTTTCAATGCTATGTAAGGGAAAACAGTTTTTAATATGAAGATTCTATGATAAATTATAATTATATAAGATGAACCCACCAATGATTGAATAAATAAATACTTCATTAAAACTAATGTGATAATAACGCATGAATATTTATTGATATTAATTTTACAATTCAGAAAGATAATTTAATTTTTCGCATAAACCATTTTGTTTTATTGATTTATTTATTCATTCGTTGGTTAGTTTACCGTATTTAAATTGAAAATTGATTGAGAGGTTAAAACGAATTGATACCATGATACTAAAGGCATATTACAGCGGATCATTTGTAAATTATAATAACGGAAGTACAATTGATACTCTCTACAATTACAATGATAATATTCAAAATTTTTCATTTTTTTTTCTTTTTTTCATTTCTTATAGTTTTTTTTTATTCGATCTAAAAAAAAAGTTCAAAACGCTTTGATACGCGATTATTGATTACGTTTACCGAATAAGAAAAATTGGAATTGCTGTATCACAATAAGTCGCGAATATCACAACGGTGTCAACCTGAACTTACAATATGTACACGAAAATTTAATTGTTTTGCAAAACGCATTGTCTTTGGCGTCATATATATTTTGTCCGAGGAGTAATATCGCCTCTGTTCAATCAATGAATAAAAGTAAAAAATAAGAATATGAAATTTATTCCCCATAAACTCGCGCAGCGTGTTTTTCCTTTTGTTTCTCGTGCTAATTGAGCTACCAAATAAAATATATCTTATTGTTCAAGTGCGAGAGATCGTGAATTAGGAGGTAGCGAGGAAATTTTCATAGCGGAATATTATAATATTCAGTACAGTGTAAAGTGTATGTATATGTTTGCGAGTTATTAAACAAATTAAAAATACACGAAATGAAAGAACAATAACGCCTCTCTTAAATGGATGAAAAGTGTCGCGCAAAAACATCAGACCATAAACTAACATGCTAATACTTATTTTCTAACTTCTATACAATTGTACAACGGTAAAGAAAAAACTCTTTTAATTTTTTAATATATATAAACGTCTTTAAGCCGTTGACATATCGGCAATAATACTTTATCTTTAAATGCACTGCATTTAAATGACATTTACAATTTTATCTTCATCAATAATTGTCAGCAATTATATATGCTTAATATTCTTGTGTATTTCAGGATGATCCTCACGCGTTAGTTGATGGTCTGCAGCCTCGTATTTTGTGCAATTACAAAAAAAAAAAAATCAAGAGAAAAAAAAAAGCTTTTGAATGATTCAAGGTCGTTAAGATAGAACTTCTTAATTGTATCGACTCGTCGTCATTTTTAATTGAGCATATAAACTAAATTTCTTCGAGCGCAAAATATATATATATATATGTATGTGTATGTATATGTGGATTTAATTAATATCCTCAAAAACGCTGGGATCAATAACGCCTAATCGAAATTAAAGCCACAAATAATTTTGTAATCGTCGAATCGAATATTACGGGGAAATCACACTTTGAAAAGAACCTGATTGGATGAATTAATTTTTTTCTTTTCTTTCATTTTTTATTTCTAATGCTCTGATGGATCGGCATTGCTATTGACATAATCATTAGTATCTGTGCTACTCCCTCTTGAGACTCTACCATTGACTCTTTGATCAGCATTGTGTCGAGTACATTTATAATCAGGTGATCTATCACCATCAACTGTACAACTGCAACAACTGTGATTGCTACTGCTGCTACTGCTGCTATCACTATCACTCTCGCTGTCAACGCTTGATACAGTACTTTGTCGTTCTTTGTCTCTCAATGTCTCGATTTCCCTTATTAATTGAGCATTTTGTTGAATCAAATCGTCTATTCGCTGTTGACAAATTTTCAATTTTTTTGTAAAATCAGTATTAATTGCGCTATTTGTTGTCGACGTATTGTCACCTACCATTTCATTTAATTCAATTTCCTCATTTTGTTCAATATTTTTACATCGCAATCGTTTTGTTAAAGCATCAACTTTAGCTTCAAGTTGAATGTACTCCTGAATTAAATCAGATTTTGACAAGGCACTGAGTCTTTCAGCATGATAATCTTCATAAGCGCTTGAAAATTCTTTTGTAAGAAATTCCTCTTCATCCTCAGGCGATGAATAAAAATAATCTTCATCAGAATCAATACTAAAGCTTGAATCACGTGTTCGTGATGGTGCTGATGGCTTTTGGAAATATGATTTATTATTAGCAACACGACATATTGTTTGATCAAGACTTGGTAGATTCGTCCGATGATCCTCCATAAGAAATTGCGTTGTATTGTATGGCGCTGTTGGTTGAGCGGTTTTTTTTATTAATCGACCAGTTGATCGACAGCGTGACAATTGTTGCTTAGAATAAGGCTTCAATTTTCTATGCTTTGGCTTGCCACGACGTGTTTTTCGTTTCTTCGCTGCGACATCCGCACTATCCTCAGGTTGTCCGACCTCTTGATCCCCACTTCCACTGCCTCTCTCAATTTTTAGTGAATGCTTCACCGATAATCTGCTTCGCTAAAAAAAGAAAAATAAAAAATATCAAGTAATAGAATAAAATGAAACTATACATTATTATATCATATCTGGTTGATAGCAAACTGGTATATTATTAAACTTCAAGAAAAAAAAAAACATTCAAAATTGAATGGGATAATGACCGTCGATAACACAGAAACCATTTCCTTATTACTGACAACTCCCCTTGCTTCCCTGACCGCGGAAATTTCGCCACATTCTGGTGTTACACAATAATCATAATATTCACAGAATAATAATTGGCAGCCCTGAAAGTCTCCCCCCTCCGCCGGTGACCGCATAAATTGTTAAATAACCCATTACACATATAATTTCTATCTGAAATCAAATTTTAACCTACACACAAAGTAATTTATACAAATGATCCACAATAAAAACTATACATACATATTCTCAATTATTATAATATTAAATAATAATACTTACGTCTTTTCCGGTGCGTATGTTGTCCAGCCTGCAATTCAGCTCCATTTCCTCGTCGACAGATTGCGCAGTAATCGTCTCCTCCATTGCTGTCGGAGGCGTCGGGCCTGCTTCTACATCATTCGTTTCACGTACCTTATTAATCTCATTTAGTGGATTATTTTGATGGCCATCAGGCCCAATAACCTCCATAATTGACGCACTAATTATTGTCTGTCGTTTATCAGTAACACAAAGGCTCATTACCGTCAGGAATAACGACTCATTCGACAACGTCTGTCTAGCAACTGTTCACGATCCGTATGCCACCACCGTAAACAGCGACTGAGTAGCCATGTTTGAGTTTGCCCGTGATTCCCTTCCGATAGCAGTCGCAATATACAGCAACGACTGAACGTTTTGCCGTCGTCATAGTGGGGGGAAAACTCGCGAACGAGAGGTGGTAGTGGGGTATAATTTTTTTTTCTCTCCTTTATCCCCCTTTGATACGTAGTTACTTTTTTTTTCGCTCTATCTTTGTCTATCATTCCTTCTGTCTCGTTTATTCTTTCGCGATATTCAACATTTTCTTTCAACCACATATACATATATACATACATGAGACTTGAAAACGTGCTTGTACTCACACGACCCATGGACTCTTCTACATCTTACCATAAAGCACTCTTTTTTTTATTTATTTTTTTTCTCCTTTAGGATACATATTTGGATGGACGAAGAGAATTATAAAATAAATAAAAATAATATGCCAAGGGCAATGTAATATCATAGATTTTTTTTTATTCAAGTAAATAATTTTCATTGGTCAATCATTCGTTAAAAGGCTAGTATGTAAAGTTATACAGCCGTGTTATAGGAAGAGAACGTTAAATGTAATAGAGAGGTATATACATATACATATTCGTATACATAACATGAGAAAACACGAACAAAGGCCATGTGCACATGCGTATATACGAAATTTTCCAGCGTGACATATAAATGCAATATATCTGTCATAAAGTTTATGTATTTAATAATTTTTCACGTATTATTTCAATACATTACAAATGATACGTACAAGTATATTACATGCCTGAACGTTCATTGTTTTCTAGAATTATTAATAAAAAAAAAAAGAGGAAAAAAAATCGATTGCATATGATGTACAATTATGTATAAGTGCGCATAAAGAATTTGATGTAATCCTATATTAAAACAACGTGACAGCACAAAAGTATTCAGATTAAAGTTCCAAATAACAATAATAATAATAATAATAAATTAATGAATAAATAATTTGAATAATATATAAGTAAAAATAAAAAATGATAATAAAATATATATTACTTAATATGACAAAGATTTATGTTAATATTAGTGTTTATGAATAATAATAATAAAAGTTGTGATTATACACCTACATATAACACTTTGTTTGTCCATTAAAATTATAATACATATGTATATGTATATACTGAAGTATAATGTTATTTGAGAGGATGATATAAACAGATAAATAGCCAGAAGCTAAATGGAAATAAAGGAAGAAAATAAATAGTGGGGAAATATATAACTATTTAAATAACATATAAATGTAAAATATCAATACATGATTTATCTATCACCAAATGATTGTCTCATATTTCATATAAACTCCTTTTCGTTTCTTAAACGACCTCGCAATTCGGTAGAAATGCAGAGAGTATATATACAATACACATACGAATGGCGCGAGAGGCAAGAGGGAAAGAACGGATCACAAGTCCAAAAGAGAGGGAGCGAGGAATCGTGGAGGGAAACCGTGAAGTAACAACCTGCCTGCCCACAAGCGGCTATAAATACGTGTCGCACACTGAGAATACACTAACAACGTGTGAGCGAGTGAGAGAATGAGAAAGCACAAGAGTTGGTATAAAGTTAATATTCATCTATTCTCCTTGTACACGTTCGCTTGCACATACACATACATGTATAAATACATACATTCTGTTAGTATCTATATAATACTTAAAAACCTCGTCTCCTCACCTCGACCATGCGCGCTTATCGTTTCATATGCCTTTCTACAATACATACTTTTTTTTTTTATTTAATTTAATTATTCATTTTAATTTCTTCTTCACTCTCTTTCTCACCAAACTGTATTGCGAACTCTTCCAACATCTATGTCATGTGTGTATATACATGATATCCAAAAGAC
>JAQQBR010000001.1:6169847-6179859 GCA_030347285.1 Microctonus hyperodae
TATATATGTATATTATAATTATATATCCATTGAATTTTTATTTTTGCCATTGTGAAGACCTAACCAGAAATGTCCACTGGGTAAATTTGAGACGGGTTTAGAATTCTGGCACGAGTTTCCTTTATTCTTTTTCAGCTCCCCATTTCATCTTTGAGCTCACATTGAACATATATATGTGTGTAGTCAGGGGACTCTATTCACCAATAATATATAACGGTAAAATAAAAAGCAGGATAACATGTATATACATTTTAAAATCATAGTTGAGCTCAGGGAATAGCAAATATATATGCATATCATCAGTGTTACGTTTGCAGCATTGAGACAGAGATAATTCATGGTGAATTTAGAACGTTTGAAGCTTTTGAAAATAACTTTGTGAAAGAATATAATGACTATGGAGTGCAGACAATAATTTGGCCATACTATTGCTATCTCGCTGTTAATTCCTGCACATAAATACAGTAATACAGTTTCTTATAGTATGTACCATTATTTCTCCTCTCTTGTTTCCCCTGTTTTCTCTCGCCCCCACCTTTCTAATCGTACTGCGTTTCTTCCTCTGTCTCTTTTCGCTGTGACGTTTCCCCTACTCATATCCACAGCCTATGTACACATGTACATACTATGTATATGTATGTGTGTATGTTTTGTGGGCTTCACCATTTCTCGGTGATTCTTCTCTGTATCTCTTCACATTACAGTTTATTTAATTTATTATTTTTTTTATTTTTTGGCATGTATTATATGAATGTGCGAGCGTCGTGGCACATTTCCAAATGCTCATAAGGCAATCTGTATGACCGCATCGTTGGTTGTTATATGTTAACATGATAAATAAAAGAAGCCATGGATGTTAATTGAACGAAATGATAAAATACTACTGTTTATATGACAATTATGAAGGAATAGAAAATAATAATTGTCTGTTGTAAATGTATGGAAATATTAATTTTATTTGTTTTTATGAATTATTTATGATTTATGAATTAGCTAATTTATTTTATATCTGAGGATTTTTTTAATTGATGAAGAAAGTTTTTGTGTATCATGTCTATTTTATCAAATCTAGAGGATATAAATTTTAATCTTAATACTGTTTTTGTGACCTCGAACTACGCGAGAAACTTACTTTCGCGGTTACTGAGTGTCTATTGAATGTAATCACAGATAAATAGTGTATAGTTAGGGGAACTGTTTGTACATTGATCGATATGATATAGAGTAAAGATTTAATTATTATAAATGAATGATGAGAGAAATTGAACTGCATAATTTGTGTTGTTTTTATGTATTAAATTTAGTATTTTGCCAGTGAGCAGGTCAGAAACCTGCGTGTTAATCTACTGGAGCAGAAGGATAAATGGTAGAGTGTACTAGTTTGTATGATATATGTAAATTGAGTGTGTAATAGAGATAGAAAAAAATATAAGAAAGATAGAGCGCAAACGAGTGCTGCCATCTACAAAAAAATATTTAATCTCACTTTATATTAAAAATAAAAAACATTTTTTGTAAAGAAAAAAAAAATTAAAAGTGAGGCAAAGTTGATGTAATTGTAAGAAAAAAATTAATATCATTATAATTATTGTCGAGTTGGACAATTGTAGCTTGGAGAAAATAGAAATTAATTTATCTGGTTATATTATTACGATATGATAAATTTTATTATTGCTATAATTAATTGAATGCTGCCAAGTATACTACATTTATTCAGCTTGGTAATTATTACAATGGTATCAGTTACTTTTTTTTGCGAAATTACATAAACTTGGCGCTCCTCTATTTACTTTAAAAAATCGTTTTTTTTTTGGGTTGATATCACTTTTTTTTATTAGCTTTCAGTATAGGCAAAATTATTTAAAATCATTTTATATTGGATTTTTTTTATCTATCTAATGTCGGTCGGTAACAGATAACGCAGTGGATAAAATCACTTTATAAATACTTATGTTTAACTCAATGTCAATAAAATATAGCAAGATATTAATATCTCTGAATAAAAATCGACGTATTGTAATATAAATTTAATTTTTATCATGAAAATTCCAATATTTTAACTTTACCTAATACTTTTTTTTTATTATCGAATTCAAGCATGGAGTTCATTAAAAACATTTGTAATTTTTTTTTTGTTGGTTTACTGATTTTTTGCAATATACAGATAATACACACGATACAAACATGTGTTTTTTTGTAAGAAATAATTTACTGATAATAGTGCATTATTTTTCTATACATGAAAATTACACAGATTATGAAAAATCTGTTTATAGCACAAACCAGTCATCCATTTTTTTTTTATTTTTTATATATAAATATATGCGAATTAGTCCAACTGTAAAAAAGAAAACAAAAATAAGATTTAGAGAATCGATAATGATTACTCTTGTATTAATGAATAATTTAATGGGGGAAAATGGGCCTGCTGCAATCGTTTAATACTATTTAATAACTTATACTGATTTTATATAAATAATTAATGAATTTTTTTTTTACCTTCTTGAATCCAATATTACTAGCATATTCTCTGAAACATTGACGGCACATGTTCAAGCCATATTTGCGGATAATACCGTGTTTGTTGGCGCAAGCACGACTGGAATAAAAAGTTTGGTTATGTTTGCTGCCAATTTTCATTACATTTCTAAATGTGTATAAATACACTAATTAATGCGAAAATAAATGTTTTTTGATTCATTAACATTCAATTAAATAAAAGAATGTGATAATAATGAAGAAAATACTATGAAAATGAGGAAAAAAAGATATTCACATGCAACAGACGCGGTCTCACATTGCATGACGCAACGTTGATTATTAGCAAGATATCGATAAGAATGATATATAAATAAAATGCTCTTTATATATATTTTATAATTTAATTATTAAAACTTACCAGGATCGTGATCCTTGGCCATATTTTCGTGGATGCGAATACCAAATATTTTGGAAACCCATGTTGTCTACACGCGAGTGAAATAGGATGTAAATGGCGGTGAGGATTCGTGTCAAAATTTGAATCACCGGTGGCGGGAAAATGGATATTAATTTAAATTACTTCAAATGTATGTACAATCTGTATTAGCAATATTTACAAATTGAATATTATGAATAGCATAACTGAATTAGTCTTTGATATTCTTATAACTCTAATAAAATACCAAGTCTATTTATGTATTTCATAATTTATTATATAAAATATAACAATAACGATTTTTTGAAATTATTGTAATGTTTACTATTTAGAATTAATTATTGTGATATAATGTTCAACAGATTGTGTCATTTATTACCCAGTTTAGATCAATTATTGTTGTTTAATAATGATTATTTTTCCTCAAGCTGCAATGCACCATTTAGTAATGTCGAAGGTTACAACTGTTTTTGCTTGCACACATGAATTGAATAAGGAAGAAGGGGATACATGAAGTAACGGTACTTTTAGGTGATTCGTTGTCAACTATGTTAGTGTCAAGAACACTCTACACACTGGACTTTTCTGATGTACAGGCAGTAGAAAATATATTTCATACTTGGAAATAAAATATTTTAACCAGTTATAAAATTGCGTAAAATGTCATCGGATAAGGTTAGCTTCATTTAAATACATATATATAATTGAATATTCATACAAAAAAATATTTTTTGCATATACATATCAAATGTATATTTAGGTGTTTTATTATTCATGAATAACTTACTTTATGTTTTTCAATTTGCAGGTTCCAAGTAATTTAAAATGTTCTGCAATAAGCAATCTAGTCCTCAATACACAAATCAAAATGATTTGGAATATTTTTATATATTTTGTTTTATTACCAGTTTTACTATATGGATTCTGTTCATTATCGCTTCATTTTCATAGCGAATATATAAACACAGAGTTGTCATTATTATTAAATAAAACGAAACCAGTTTATTGGATTTATAATAAAGGAAGAGATGAACATCATTTGAAACATGTCTCTGGTGTATTAACAAGACTTGGATATCGTCGAGGAAATAATGAATCGGATTGGGATCTTTTATGGGCTCATGATTATCCATTCAGAACTCTTGCGAATGATTTAAAAAATCTCAAACATTACCAAAAAATTAATCACATTCCTGGATGTGGATTTATCACTAATAAAGTTGATCTTTCAACGACAGATGCACCATATATTCCAGCGTCATTTAAAATTCCTGAAGATAAAGAAAATCTTTTAGATTATATCACGGCAAATCCACAAAAAAAATTTGTACAAAAATCGAATTCTCACCGGGGCATAACTATCAAAAATCCACATGACATTAATTTCAATGAAAGAGAAACTTTTGTTCAGGAGTACATCGAAAGACCTTATTTAGTGGATGGTTACAAGTTTGATATTGGTGTTTATACTGTTATTACTTCCATTGATCCACTCAGAATTTATATATATAAAGGTGATGTACTATTTCGATTTTGCCCTCACAAATATTATCCATTTCATCCAGATGATTTAGATAAATACGTTGTTGGGGATGATTATTTACCAATTTGGAATGTGCCATCACTCCAAAAATATTATACAACTATGGGTTTTTCTATGAAAGACACTTTTGATGCTTATGTTACATCAAAGGGTGAAGACTCCAATAAAGTATGGGATAATATTTATGAGGCTATTAGATTAATTGTCCTGAAGAAAGAAAAATTCATAGCCGATATTTTAAAACAATATAGTCAAAAAAGAAATTTTTTTGAATTAGTTCGATTTGATTTTGTTCTTGATGAAGACTTGAATGTTTTTGTTATGGAAGCTAATATGTCACCCAATTTATCATCGGCTCACTATCCGCCAAATAGATTACTGTATGAACAGGTGATTTTCAATCTTTTTGCTCTTATTGGAATTGGTCAACGAGTCGATCCCCAATTTAGGAAAGAAAAGTAATATTATTTTTATTTCATTCATATTACTATAATAATTTACTTAATATTACATGAATATGTTTGTTTCAGAAATTCGGATAATCGCAAAATTGAAGTTGCTGACAAAAATTTGGTTGTTTTACCATCTATGTGTTCAACGTGTACAGATTGTTTTCGTGTTGAATGTCTATTGTGTAAAATCTGTTTCACTGATGAAATGCGATTAATTCTTACTCAAAGTTATATTGAGCATCAAAATAAAATGGATTACAAGCGAATTTTTCCACCAGTAATAGTAAATATCGATCTTAAAACCTGTAATTATTTAGTTCAAATAATTCATTTGTTATTTGTTTTTTTTTTAGACAAAAAATATGACGTTGAAGGACTACAGTCTTAAAAACCAATTACTTGTCCGGTGGTATCAAGGCAAATGTGAAATTGATTCGTCATGGTGTAATTAGTATAAAGTCCAAATTTTTTATTTAATATTTACTTATACATATATTATTACTTTTAAATACAATCAAGTAAATCTTTTTTTTCTGGATTTTTTTCTTTTTGTTTCCTCTTTTTTTTCATTTTTTCCTCCGGTACATTTGGATTCGTGCCTTTGTAGAATTCTTTGAGTAATTGCATTGCTTCGATAGCTTTTACTCCACCGATTATTTTTACATTCGAATTATAAATCGGAGCAACTTCAAAAACACTTCCACATCCACCAAATCGATCATTTGGACATCCATAAATGATACTATGTACTTGTAATTGATGTAGAGCAGCAGCACACATTATACAAGGTTCCACTGTCACTACAATGTCAATATTCCGGAATACCTCATGATAATCCAATTTTTTATTACTACAAAATTCTATCACGTCATCAATACAATTTATTTCAGCATGACGCGTTGCATTTCGAGTTTCATTCACTCTATTATTTCCCGTAGCTATTATTTCATTTTGATATATAAAAAGACATCCCACGGGAACTTCACCAGCACGTAGTGAATCTTCAGCTTTGTTCAGAGCTACATCCATCCACTTAATCATTAAATCATTGGACATACTGTCTTGTATCTCCATTTTATCTTCACGAAACAATCTCAGTACAGATATCAGATGTTTTAGTGAAAAATTGAATTAAATTTAAATCATTCAAGACTTTTGATGCTTTATCATTCCAATTTTTATTATCTGTAGAACGTGGACTTGGATGAGGCATCCACAGAGTCTAAAAAATAAATATAATATTAATTTTATTAACGAATAATTGTAAAATATAAAATTAAAATGTAATATAATTTACCTTCGTCGATAATCCACTGATCTTGATGACGTTTTTTGCTCTTTGCTCAGCGAATCTTCCAATTCCAATGATTTTCTCTACTTTAAGTAATTTTATTATTGTCACCAAAGCTTTATCACAAACGTCACGTAATCTTTTTTGTTCAGGACCCTGTAAAGTAATTTAAATCACAATTATAATTGAGTTTATTATTTAAAATACATACAAATAATAATATATTATCATCAGGGTGTTGCCTTCAGCTCTGCGGGCGTGATATTTCGACCACTGGCATCCATCAATGCCACCGGACAATAATTACGAATAAATGAATATTTAAAGAAATTCTCAGGATTACCACATATACTTTTAAAGAAATTCCAAAATCTTCGACCACTTATTTCACTTCGTTTACAATTGAATCCAGTAATTTTTCTATCATTTTGTTCTTTTTGTGGTTTTCCTATGAAGCCCGAAAGCTTTAGCCAATTAACAACTGAATTTATTTCACCAAATGGTATTCCTGTTTGAGACATACCCCATGGGCCAGGATTCATACCGAGGAATAAAATATTTTTTGTACCACAGCAATATTTATTGAGAAAATTCAGATGTACTGACAATGCATATTCAATAGGACTGTAGACATATTCAACTGGTGGACCAAATTTGATAAGCTCTATTCTCTTTGTTAATTCATATTCCAAAGCTATAAGTTGATTTGGGACATCTGATAAAATAAAAGGTCGTATGGCAAGATTATTAGTGAGTAATGTGTTATTAAATTGTTGCTCCAATTTTTGATCATTGGTATTGTTAGTAATATTTTTATTGTCAACTATTATTGTTGCTGCCGATAAAGTTTTAAAGCTGAGATCCAATGGCAAATCATCAATGTCTACCTTGGCTCGCTTAACAGCAATTTCCTCACTCATTTTCACTTAGTATTATTATAATTGAATAAATTAATTGGAATATTTGTTTTCCTTTCTTAGTAAATAATTTATACATGAAATCATAAAATCAAATTGTTACTTACATAAATTAAAAAAAATTTTTAACATTAAAATTTTTCTTTTATTCTGGTGATTTTTTATATTAGAACTAATAAGTTATTCCATACATTGGTTGTAATAAATTTTTAGTATCAAGCAGAGTACACAATAGAAAAAAACAGAAAAAATAACACCATATTCGAAGATACTTTTAGATAACCTATAAGATTAATTTTCATTCGATGTTACTCTTGTTATATCTTCCCATTCTCCAGTACAGAAATATACACACATATGTGGATTCCCACTTCCCAGTGTTCCACCAGTGTTGTGCGCTTGGACAAGAGCAATCGCATGCGCACTGAACGTGTGGTATTGAATACCTAATATTATACACTATCATATAAATATACAATACCATACAATAACAATTATACTGTGTAACTATTATCAAGCCGACATAAGATAAATAAGATACGATCGATATGACTACAGAATTCTTTAGTCTTGCCCGAAAATCGCTAAGCCTCGGCGACAGATTTCTGATTCAGCGGCAAAAATAGATTAACTTCACGCCCGTTGGATAACGTTAAGAAATGATAATTAGAATCTTTTTTGATATTGAGCATCAAAATAAAATAGATTACAAGCGAATTTTTTCCATCAGTAATAGTAAATATCTTCATTTCGATTTTAAAACTTGAAATTATTTAGTTGAAGTATTTAATTTGTTTATTTGTGATTAGTATAACGTTCGAATTATTTATATTATATTTATTTATACATGTATTTTTATTTTTGAATACAATGAAATAAACTAATTTTTTTCTTTTTGTTTCCTCTTTTTTTCATTGTTTATTTATTTCATATTTATAAATTGGAGCTACTTCAAAAACACTTCTAAACACAGCTAAAAAAAAGATGATCTCAATGCCAGCCTGGATCTTATGCAGAGAACAATTTTATATTTATAATTGTTATCAATTATTTTTAATTATACTTACCGAAATGAAAATTGATTTCACTGTAATTGTGAATATATATAATTAATTATATATTGTATATATATGTATATTAATAGAAAATAATCAAACTGGGAAACAGAATGAGGAATAATGGGAAACAAAGAGAATTGTAAAGCCTGATAAAGAGAAACAATGAGAAATTATTATCATTAAAAAACTGTCAAATTCTTTTATGTGCTGAATTATTTAAATAATTATTTATTAGAAGAAAAAATATTGCTAGCCTGCATATATTTTTTATATAAATATAATATTTTGGCGCATTGTACAGCGTATAAAGAAGTAATATAAAAATAAAATAAATATCGAATAATTTTTTTCAATATTATAAGCGTATCATACAGCCATGAATGTACTTATTATGATTGTATGAGTAATGAATAATTTTAATAATACTGTATACTATTTTATAATATCTCAGATGACGGCGCAAGTGATTGATGAAGTTTTGACACGACAGTTTGTACAGTTTGCTGTAATATATCGTCGTCTATGCTGGTGACTTTAAGAGTTGATAAATCAATGTGGGCCTTTTTATTGTCAACAGTCACATAGAGTTCTTCACCTTTGAAAATTTTCGGAACAGAGTCTTCACCAAACATCTCTTGTAGCGTTTCAATTAGACATTCTTTAAAATGCATTCGATCCATTTTCGTTGGTGCTGGTAATGCTTTTGCCGGAGCTTCCATCATGTCTGCCTGGAGGATCGATGCAAACACTGCATCAGCATACATATCATTGACACAACTAGCAATCCACTCCACAGTTATGATTTTGCCTTCTATTGTCACATCAATATTTTTGAAAACCCGCATTTTCTTATCATCAATAATATCCAAATCACCACTCATCCCCATAAGGAGATGTTGAAGGATTGGCAATGATCCATTGAAATGAATACTTTGTTTTTGTATAATTGGGGTTGTACATATATCCGTATACTTTGATAAATCAGATGGCGCTAACAAATGATAATTAAAATTACGTTTTACTAAGAGACCTGACAATTTTTGTCCAGGTTTTGGTGTCTCTATCGCTAGTGAGCCCATAATTTTAGAAGTTTTTTCACCTCTAAAATACAACTCGACTGCGACAGTATTTCGAGGATTATGAATTTCCATCACAGTATTTGGATCGTCCTCATATTCACGTTGAAGTGCTGCCTTTAATCGACTCATCTCATTTTGCTCACCGTGCACCAACACTACATGTGGTGGTTTTAATATTCGGATAAATTCAGATGTTTGTTGATAATCTGTATGTGCCGAAAATGAAATATAATCCACAGACATTTTCAACGGTAATTTTTGTCCACCCATCGTGGTAATTTCTTCAGGTTCTGATAAAATTGTTTTGGCTAATGTTCCTTCAACGCAATAGCCAGCAATTATAATGCCATTTTTCGAATTTGTACACCATGATTCAAAGAGTTCCCGTGACAATCCACTTTGCATCATACCAGGTGTAGCCATGACAACACATGGACCAATATCATCAAAATGATCAATTCCTTTAAGATTAGAGATGTGTTTGAAAACAAATGGATTATTAATTGCAATTTGTCGTCGAATTTTATCATTCATGGCATTAATATAAGTTTGATAAACTGCCATACATTTTTTTGCCAATGATGAAGCATAGTAAATTGGTATTTCATGTAATTCCGGATGTAAGCTCCAATATTCATCCAGAATTAATAATAATTCTTGTGCTCTACCTAATGCGAAAACTGGAATTAAACATCTGCCACCACGATTAACAATGTCATGAACTAAAGTTGTAAATCTTCCTTCACGATCTTCTC
>JAQQBR010000001.1:6181411-6214309 GCA_030347285.1 Microctonus hyperodae
CATCTTTAATTTGAAATTAATGCGGGAAAAAAGGTGTCGACGCCATATTACTTCAAATAAAATATTCGTCGTATGTACGAATTTTGTAGGTTAAAAATTTTTTTAAAATGGATAGTCAAAACGCATTACTGCCGTTAAAATCCAATAATCCTGCGCCAACAGTTGAGCAAATAAATTCTGATCGTATTACTCAGGTAAAATTTAATTTCATTATTCATTTATTCTATTTTTTCATTAATCAAAATGTTTCGCTGATATTTATACTCAATATCTTTTGTTTACAACAGCTTGCCAATAATTATTGGGCACCGCATACGGTAGAATCACATCTTCCATTCAAATCTCAAATAGTGGAAGACATTTACATTCAAGAAATATGTGCTTCAAAATTTTCTATACGAAGAATTATGATGCTGGAATTCAGTCAGTATCTCGAAAATTTTTTATGGGCAAATTACAATGCAGATGATGCTACTCGTGCTCATACACTGTCTATTGTTGTGATGGTAAATGAAAAATTTCGAGAAAGAGTTCAAGTGTGGGAAGCATTTGAAAAGAAACCCGATCAATTCTCAGGTTTTTTCCAACGAGTATTGGAAGCATGTTTGGAAGAAAGTATATTGGACTTTGATTTAAAAGAACAAACAGCACTGATCGTATTCTTAAATCACTGTTTTAATTCAATGGAAGTTGCTCTAGTAAGAGATGAAGTTAAGAGATTAGTATCATTGTCAATGTGGATATCATTGCAACAAGGCAGACGTGAGCTTGAATTTAAAAAGTATGATAAATGGCGAAAATACTGGAAAATAATTAAAAAAAGAGATAAATCAGGAGATGTAAAAAAATTAGAATGGGAACGGAAATTTCTTCATCGATTGATGATTAAATTTATGACTATATTAGAAACTATTCCATTGGAAGGTCCATTAAATTTGGATAAAGTACGTTATTGCGAGAGATTTTTGGAATTAATGATTGACTTGGAAGCTCTATTACCAACCCGACGTTTTTTCAACACTGTGATGGATGATTGTCACTTGGTGGTGAGATGTTCACTCTCCAATTTATTACACAGACCCGAAGGCAATTTATTTGGTCAGGTAAATCCAATTATTTCATACATATTTTAATATACAAGAAAAATTTACTACATATTTTATATCTATTAGTCTCGTAGAAAAAAAAACGTGCTACCTATAATCTATAATACATAAATTCATAAATATCAGAATATAGATAAAAAATATTTCAATTTTTGTATACTTAGATTAGGACACTTAAATTTTTTTAATATTAGTGAGTAATAAGGCAAGTTTTATCACGTGTTAAGGCCACAATTGTTTTCAAAATGCCGCGTATACATTTTTTTTTAAACTTCTATAAAATTGTTAACAATCTTCATGACATAGAAATATTTAGAGTTTACAAATCCTTCAGTGCATGAGGAACGTTTTTAAGTCTACGTGTGCATGGTAGAAACACATTATACCATATACATATACATTATTACGTAAAACATTCAATGGCACAATTTATTGATATATGATTCACAATTAAAATGTGATGAAAAAATTTAATATTAATATCCCGCGTTAATAGCAGTCATTTCTTCGCCCCAATCAAGACCATCGCTATGATTATTTTCACTATTGCAACAATTGCACGTTTTACCCAACAAAAATGTAACACGTTTTTGCCCAAATACACATACATATAGAATCGACAATGCTTGCAATAAATTAATAAATATATTGCAATAAAATAATTGATCATATTTTAATTGTGATATCAATAGTGATAGCCATCCGACACAAATAATTCCATATATTAATGTAAACATACGAAAACTATATTTCATTTTGTGATGTATTCGTCCATAAGTGCGCATTCTCTTAATTGTATTTGCAGTAGTGAGGATAAAACATAAATCGACAATTATTGTAAATGCGATAGAGGTAAATAATACAGACATTCCCAACCAACCGACGGTCTCTTGAGGATTCGCGATATCATTACTGTCAATAGTAATTTTGTTTGTCTCCAATGCAAAATGTGCAAATATTGCCGTGCCTGCTATTGTTGCTGTTGATCCCCATACGTAGGAAGAGTAGTAACAGTATTTTTTTCCATCGGTGGTGCGGAGAAATACGTTGCGTGATCTGAATGTATTCCATACAAAATAACCAAGTGCATTGAGCCAGAAAAAGGCAGCAAGAAGTGAGATGTATGCCACTGTATCTGTTGAAACAAAATGAAAGATGATATAAATTCATTTGAATCTTTTAATTGAGAGATATTATTGAGGATCTCAAAGCGTCAAACTAAAATTTCGTCTAAATTAATTGAATAAATGACGAAGTTTAATACAAATATTTCTTCATTCATTTTATAAATTTGATCGAATTTTTTGTTTGAAATTTTGGGAGTTCATTTTATTTTATTTATATGTTTCAATGGAAATTACCTGCAATGAGAAAACTAATGTGGCTTGCAAATTGAGTAAATATTCTCACTGTTATTGCTATTTGATTTATCACAAAACACATGCTCATACTGGTGATCATATTACCAACAAGATCACGTAATTGTGGTAAAACAAAATATACAATAGCTATTATAAGATAGCAAATAATTGCAAGTGCACGAGTAACTGGATCAACTATATGTCTGATAAGATAATCCACATCGGTCCAAGCCACTTCCGGCACGCAAATCATTGCGTAAGTTGTAATAACATGATTTTTGGTTAAGACAGCTTTGTCCGCACAATAATGACCAAATGAATAATCATAATGAAGTGGCACCATTGTGACATCGTCATCATTTGGATCATTGATACGAAAATTACTTGATAATAATTTTTCACCCTCCACTGCACCCCAACGATCATGAACAAAATGACGAAGTTTACCCGTTGGCAATATTGCAAGACGATCCTGCCCATCTGGATCATAATAAACATGCCATTGATGTTCATTATCACGACAATTTGGTAAACCAATTTTAAATTGATGTTTCATCGGATACTTTTGTTGTACAGCAGGAAATATATCATCAACAAATTCCGGTTGCCAAATTGTTGTTTCATTTGTCTCTGATAATTCAGTACAAACATCATCAACAAGAATTTCATTGAGGTCACAACACTTGCCAATTTTCACGGAGGTGGTTACTTCCTCATGCGTTTCCACACCGGTATTCGCAAACACAAATGTGCTCGTCCAGGCGAGAAATACAATTACCGTTAGCAGATACATTTTACTTTTACTCTGTGAAACAAACATCATATTATTTACACCATATTATATTACTCACTTAGTCATTCATCAATTGTATAAATATCAATTACAATATTACGTACCTTTGAATCACTAATAATATACAATTGATGACGCTGATTTGTTTTCACATATTGTAATAATATCACGTCAAATGCGTTTGAATAGTAGAGTCTATTCGTTTCAAGACTGGAAGTAGTCAACGATTTTTTTTTCTTCTTTTTTTTTCCCCCTTTTTCTATTCTATACCTGCGTGAGACTGTCTGTCACTCGACAAGCTCCTTGGTTAAATCGATCAGTCACACAGTCTGTTTTATTACAAGTATCTCTCACTCTTTGTTTGTGGAATTTACTCCAACAGAATGTTCTTTCCTTATACTTGTCTCGATAATTGTCCTTCTATGCCAAATTGGGTAATTGTGAGTTACGACAACGTTTTCATCGTCGTTGGTCGTCATGACACGAGTTTATTGAAAGGTGAACAACGCGGTATTTGGATGTACACTATATAATATATGCCATCAACGCTGATACATACCCCACCGGTACTTTTTTTTTTCTATCTCATTTACTCACGCTTTCTGTTCATCCCCACCATGCAGTTTACTTAGCCTTCAACCTTTCTATATTGCTCTCGCTTTCTCTCATTTCATTTTCCGAATTGTTTTCTCTGTCTGGCATACTATGGGTGATGCTACCGATTTGTGCGACGTGTTGTTTTGGTTGTGTGTATAATGTACATGTGGAATACGCCAGACAGAGGCCATGTGAAATACCGCACATGGGCTCTACTACCTGCGGTCGGGTTTATCGGTATTATATACTTATGTTATGGTGTAGTATGCCGCCCCTTTCGAAGAATAGAATCTGTCTGATGATAATGCAGAGTTCTTGGAGTTGATGTTGTTCTATGGATGATTATTCGTTTATTTGTTCAATCGTTGATGTTTATGAAATTCAATTTTTCTTATTTTTTTTTTTTTTTTAGCTATTGGAGATGCTGAAATTTTATGCGCGATTTGAGATCAGTGAAGAAACTGGCGATCCTTTGACTGATCATGATATGACACAGTCACATTATGAAAAAATTACATCGCTTCAAGTTTGTATAGATTTGTTTATTTGTAATTAAGAATGAAATGAAGAGGAAAATTAACGAATTTTTAATTTGATTTGTATTGTTTAATTTATTTTTTTAGAAAGCTGTATTTGCTAAATTTCCTGATCTTCGTAATTTTGCAATGGTAAATGTAGCTTCGGTCGACACTAGAGAAGCGCTTCAAAAACATTTTGGACGTTTGGATGAGGAAAAATTAAAAGCAGTTGCATGTTATTTGAATCTTGTACCACCAGATGAAAGAGCTAAAGATGAAAATTGGTATCGGTTAGACATGGAGTTCCTTCAAGAGTTATTGATATCACGACATGAAAGAAGAGCATCTCAATTGGAGGAGCTCAATGAAATGCCATTATATCCTACTGAGGATGTTATTTGGAATGAAAGTATTGTACCCACTGAATATTTTTCCGGTGAAGGTTGTCTTGCATTACCAAAATTAAATCTTCAATTCCTTACGTTACACGATTATTTACTGCGTAATTTCAATCTCTTTCGTTTGGAATCAACTTATGAAATTCGTCAAGACATTGAGGATTCAGTCAGCCGATTAAGTCCATGGCGAGCTGAAGATGATGATGTATATTTTGGCGGCTGGGCACGAATGGCTCAACCTATCACTCAATTTGCCGTTGTCGAAGTGGCCAAACCAAATATTGGCGAAAAACGACCATCACGTGTACGCGCAGACGTCACGATAAATTTAAGTGTACGCAAAGAGATAAAATCCGAATGGGAAAATTTACGAAAGCATGATGTATGCTTTCTTATGACTGTTAAACCACCAAATCCTATTGGTACAAAGTATACGCACAAATTACCATTTATTCCTCAAGTTGGTTTGACAACAGTGCGTGGCTGTGAAGTTGAAGGTATGTTAGATTCAAATGGTCGTGTAATTGAGGATGGACCAGAGCCGAGACCAATTTTACCCGGTGATACGCGCACTTATCGTGTATGGCTCGATTCTAATCAATATCGAATTGATATGGACAATGCTAGTCATGGCAATGAGGATGTTTATGAGGGTTTCAATATAATTATGCGACGTAAACCGAAAGAAAATAATTTTAAAGCAGTTCTTGAGACAATTAGAGAATTGATGAATACTGAATGTGTTGTACCCGATTGGCTTCACGATATTATTCTTGGCTATGGTGATCCTGGTGCAGCACGTTATTTTAGAATGCCCGATGAAATAGCCACAATGGATTTTAATGACACATTTCTTGATATCGATCATTTACGAGCGAGTTTCTCTGATTATGAAATTAAGATACATCCTAATGCAAATGATGAGGATAAATTGGAGCGGCCGTTTCGTCTCACGTTTCAAGATGTTCTTGATAAACAGGAGGAACGTGATACACAACGTAAAATTATTATTGTAGAACCACATGTTTTATTGAGTAGAGGTCCGTATAAAGCAAATCAACCGAAGAAAAATCAAATTCCATTTACACCAACGCAAGTTGAGGCGATTCGTGCTGGAATGCAACCGGGATTAACTCTTGTTGTTGGTCCGCCAGGTACTGGTAAAACTGATGTTGCAGTTCAAATTATATCTAATCTTTATCACAATTTTCCTAATCAACGAACACTGATTGTTACACATTCAAATCAAGCATTGAATCAACTTTTTGAGAAAATTATGGCGTTAGATATTGATGAACGACATTTATTGCGTCTTGGTCACGGTGAAGAAGCTTTAGAAACGGAAAAAGACTTCAGCAGATATGGTAGAGTTAATTATGTATTAGCGAAGCGTTTAGATCTCCTCATGGATGTACAGAGACTTCAAGAATCGTTAAATGTCAAAGGAGATGTGGCTTACACTTGTGAAACTGCGGGATATTTTTTTATGGATCAAGTGATTACGCGTTGGGAACGATTTGAATCACGATTGAAGCAACGTTCTGCTGGAATATCGGATTTGCCACCTACACTTGTTGATGAAGAATTTCCATTCCATAAATTTTTCGACAACGCACCACAGCCGCTATTTAAACACAACAGTTACGAGGAGGATATGAAGATTGCATCCAGTTGCTTTAGATATATTGAACGCATTTTCACTCAGTTGGAGGAATTCCGTGCATTTGAATTGCTGCGATCTGGTTTGGATAGATCCAAGTATCTTTTAGTAAAAGAAGCCAAAGTAATAGCAATGACTTGTACGCACGCTGCGTTAAAAAGACGTGAACTGGTTGATATGGGCTTTAAATATGACAATATCCTCATGGAAGAATCAGCCCAAATATTAGAAATTGAAACGTTTATTCCATTACTTTTACAAAATCCTCAGGACGGATATAATCGTTTGAAGCGTTGGATTATGATTGGTGATCATCATCAATTACCACCAGTTATCAAAAATATGGCTTTTCAAAAATATTCCAACATGGAACAGTCATTATTTGCAAGATTCGTTCGGCTTGGTGTACCAACGGTTGATTTAGATGGACAAGGTCGTGCGCGACCAAGTATTTGTAATCTATACAATTGGCGATATAAAAAATTGGGAAATCTTACGCATGTTGAACGCAGTCCTGAATACTTAGTGGCAAACGCTGGATTTCTTTATGATTTTCAACTTATCAATGTCGAGGACTTTAATGGCGTGGGAGAGAGTGAGCCAAGTGCTTATTTCTATCAAAATCTCGCTGAGGCAGAATATTGTGTTGCTACATTTATGTATATGAGATTACTCGGTTATCCTGCGGACAAAATAAGCATTTTAACAACATATAATGGTCAAAAACATCTTATTCGTGATGTTATTAATATCAGGTTAGTTAAATTATCTAATAAATTCATTATCAATCAGAAGGAAGTAAGTTATATTATTTAAAATTATTCTTTTTTATTTTCTAGATGCGCAAATAATCCACTTATTGGTCGTCCAAGTAAAGTTACAACTGTAGATAAATATCAAGGTCAACAAAATGACTATATTCTATTATCTTTGGTGAAAACTCGTGCAGTTGGTCATTTGCGTGACGCTCGTCGTTTAGTTGTGGCCATGTCTCGTGCACGATTGGGTCTCTATGTATTTGCAAGAGTATCACTCTTTAAAAATTGCTTTGAACTCACTCCCGCTTTTCATCAGCTCATGCAACGTCCATTGAAACTTCAATTATTACCAAATGATACATATCCTACACAACGGCTCAATGACGATGAACCCAAGGTTCCCGTGGTAGAAATTGAAGATATGCCACATGCAGCGAATTTTGTTTATGATTTTTATACGAAGAAAGTTGAGGGTATGAAAGAAGCGTCAAAAGAATGGGCAAAACCCGGAACAACTCATCAACCTGCCAGTCCGGAGCATCATGTCCCAGTTCATCCGGGTGCGGATGATGGTGTCTCGGATGATGAGGATGAAAATGAAAAAAATGAAAGTGTAATGGAGAAAGTAACAACAGTGGAAGGTGAAGCGTCAGAACAGTCGGAAGAAGCAAAAGAGCCAGTTAAAATTAATGAACCGATAGAGAATCTTGTTCAAGAACCAATGGAAGAAGATTAAAATATTATTTTTAAATTAATTTGTTTCATTGATGATTGACTTAATAAAATAAAAATTTTAAAGGCACAAGAATCAACGATATCGTTACAAAATATTGTATATCTTTTTACACAACAGTAGCGATACATTTTAAATAGTTAATTTCTTAAAAAAAAAAAAAAAAAAAAAAGAAATTACATTAAAAATATTTTTTCATTTATAAGATCTCATGGGAAAATGTTCACGATTAAATTTGTACTAAAATATATTGTATGTAATTATATCATCGACTCATGATCTACAAGAGTTCACGTTTTGTATTATTATTAATTAACGATTTTTTAGACATAGATTGCATTTGGATTTTCGTATTACGTTTTTCACGTCGGATTTTTTTTTTTACAAAATTATTTTTGGATATTTCCACAGCACTTTTGGATGATGGGACGTAACTGTCATCAAATTTTATAAGTTTTGTACCAAAATCAGGTTCATATTCTTGAATAACAGTACTAGAACCTTTTGAACTAGGCACATAAGCTTCACTCAATTCCGATGATAGACTTGACATACTACATGGATCATATTTTTCATCTATTCTCTCTTCTAATTTAGATACCGAATTCGGAATATAAGCTGCAGTATTGTATTCTGCAGATGACAATGAATTTCGTTTAGATCCCGAGATTGGTGTATATTCATTTAAATTTGAATCAGGCGACTGTCGCATTCTCTTTAAAAAACTTTTTCTACTAGGAACATATTTTAAATTATCACGATTTTTTGTCTTATGTGATAATTCAGAAGGAACATATTCTTCAGGTGATGATTCAATTCCCTCTAATAATCTTTGTAATTTCATTTCTGGACTATCATAACTTATTATTGATGGTATTGTCGTAGTTTTATTATTTTCTTTTTCACACTTTGTCACCGGTTTTTCAGTTGATGCACGTGACTTTCTCTTCACTGGTGATACACGAACTTTAATTGTAGGTAATGATGAAATATCAGTTGGATCTTCGCGAGGTTTAAATGTATATCTAAAAAATAAAATATTTAAATATAAAAACATCTGTCATTTAAATCATACATACAAATAAAGGAAAAGAAAAAAAATTTTCTCACACAATATCTAAACGACTTGTAGATTTTTTTCTCTCAGGTGTTTTGGAGTGATTTTGCTCTCTGCTAGCAATGCTATTTCTCAATATTGCTTTCTGCAGAATATTGTAAAGCTTAGACCAATCTTCTAAATTTAACCATTTATTTGTAGCAACTTTCTTCTTATCTATTTCCACCATTTTCTCTTTAATTGTCACTATTGCAGTGGCCATACAATTATCCGAAGCCTGAAAAATAATTTCGATAATAATTTATTCTGATACAATCATCACATTAATCACAACACTGATTTTAATAAAAATAACAGAAGGGAAATTATTCAATTCCGATATCAATTAAAACAGCTGTTAGAAAAATGTTGCATACTCGAATAATTTCAAGATAATGCCCTTCACGAAACATAGTTCGGAAATATCAAACAAATTCAGATACACGATGATATTCATAAGTTGGCTGAATGAAAATAAAAATATATTGTCTGTGCTTAGCCGCGTGATGATTTGTCTGGTAAATGTTTTTTTTTTTTTTTTTTTATTTAAAGATTGTTGCATTCAGGGTGATAGTGAAAGAATACATATACATACACAGAGTGTGGGAGGGGATTGGAGATCAAACAGCAAGTAGGACACCTGTTGGTCTGACAAAAGCAGCTGATTTTGAGTACATGTATATTAATCAACATAAACGTCATTTTCATACACATCTGGCCATTACATTTATTTTATTCAAAACGATGATTATAAACAAATAATTCGTTATTTATTAAATTTATTTAATTGAACATTAATGATAAGTCTATTGATTAGTTTGAGAAGCTAATATTCTTTAAATGTTGCATTATTTAAATGATGAACGTTTTGAACGTTGTTTTAGTCAAATTATTGACGATTAGTAGAAATCTAATTTAGTTATGTGTTTTATTTATTTAATTGCGAAATGAAATTGTATATGATTTTAAAGTTATCAACGTATCACGAATTTGAATAGGATTTTTTATCACTTTACATCCGGTGACTGATAGCATTGCTCTACAGTGTGTCATATAGGATGCACGATGATGAGAAGTAAATTTGAAAACAATGTGCTGGATCAAGCTTTATACTTTATTTTTTTATGTTATTATTTTTGCCATTTGTGCATTGATGTTTGAGGTAAAATTATTGACTTGTCAACTTTTGAATAATCATTTTTATATTGAAATAATAAATGTTACTTCATGTCATAAATATACGATTGGTTGATTTAATTATTGCCAGGTTTATGTGGAATTTTATAATCATGACAATACTCCGATTCGCCATGAAGGTAAAAAAGATATTCAAAATTTTTTATTATTTAATTTATTTATGTTTTATGTTGTAAATAAATTTCTATTATTTTCTTTCTTGTTTCAGATACACCAATTGTATTGTGGTGGACACCGTTTGGTTCTCACGACGATTATAGAAAGTGTGGAAGTGTCTCGTGTTTTTTTACACAAAATCGTTCATACGTGAACAATCGTAATCTGAAAGTTATTTTGTATTACGGAAGTAATGTCGACGTTGCAGATTTACCAATTCCACGATTGAATAATGTAAAATGGGGTTTACTCCATGAAGAATCACCAAGGAATAATTTAATGTTTGTCCACGAAGATGCACTTAAATTATTTAATTATTCAGCAACATTCAGTAGGTATAGTGATGTTCCTTTAACAACTGTGGATTTGCCTGGAATAAATGAACTCTCAGGTTTTAATTATGATAATATTTAAATAAATTTTGATACTCATTTCGTATCGGTGTATTAATATTATGTTAATATTGATTACTTTGTTTGATGAATAGGAACAACGTATTTCCTTCCGACAAAAAAGAAAAATCTGTTAATGAAGGAAAAAAAATTAGCGCCAGTATTGTATATTCAATCAAACTGTGATACTATGAATGATAGAGATTTATATATTTTAGAATTAATTAAATATATTCCTGTAGACTCTTATGGTAGTTGTATAAATAATCGTCAATTACCAGATAATTTAAAAGAAAATTATGTTGATCAATTGAATAAAAAAGAATTCATGGAATTTGTGGCACAATATAAATTTACTTTGGCATTTGAAAACGCTGTTTGTGATGATTATATTACTGAAAAACTATGGCGACCTTTAATCGTTGGATCAGTACCAATATATTATGGATCACCATCATTTAAAGTATGTACATTGTATATTATAAAACAAATAGTTGATCAATTCATTGAATTTATTGTATTTAAATACAAACTGTTATATTTATTCAAGGACTGGCTTCCGCGTAATAATTCAGCGATTGCTGTCAATGACTTTGAAAATCCAAAAGAGCTTGCAGAATACTTACTTGCATGTTTGGAAGATGATGAAAAATATGAAGATCATTTAAAGCATAAACTGCTCAAAAATAAAATAAATAATAAACGTTTGCTCGATAGTTTGATAATTAGACCAAACGATCTATTTAGCATTTTTGGATATTATGTGAGCAAATTCGAATGCTACGTCTGTGAAAAATCACAGCTAAATGATTTGAGTACAGTGACGAAAAAACATTATAATTGCTCAAAACCAATGCATATATGGCAGAATAAAAGTGACTCAGGATATAAGAAAAATTTCTGGTTAGATATGTGGGAGCAAGAAGCTTGCACAGCTAAACTTTTATTTCACGCTATTTCCAATAGTCAAAGTATTAATATGCAAAAATTTGATATAGAAAAGATGGAAATGTATGAAAGTAAAAAATGTTTTGATATAAAAAATTAAATGTATAAAATAAAAAAAAAACAAATATTAGTTTAGCTTTGAGTTGGTTTCATGATAACAGGTGCTGGTACTCCCATTAATTCACAAAGGTGATTTCTAATTGGTCTTAATTCATTAACAGATCCTTCCCAATCAGTGGCATTCAGTTCCGATAATATTATTTTCAAATTTTCTTCAGATATATCCATCTCATCTTCATACAAAGTTAAAGCTTCGTATAAACGCAATGCAGTCAGCTTTCTTACAACTTTAAATTTGTTACAGAGCAATATACTCAATTGAATAAATGATAGTTTACAAACAGGCCCCTTGACCTAAAAATTTTATAATAAAGAATTAATAAATGCTCACAAATTCTAATATTCATATGTTGAATTTTATAATAGATCATATAAAATATCTTACTTGTAGCAATTGACAAAATACTTTGATAGTGCTCACTATTAAATTTGTTTTAGTAGTCGATTGTTTTTCTCGTTTTACCAATGATAACATACGACTTGGTATATTATTGTCTACATCATCAAAAATACTTCGTAAACATCCTGAGCTCAATAGTCGATCGAGAAATGCAATAGTAGCAGTAATCATTCTTTCATCTTTATGACTTTGTTCAAAAATATCCAATATTTTATTGGATAATTTATTAAGATGATCTTCATCAATTTCATTTAAATAAGAAAATAATGCATTGCTTGAATGTTTTACCAAAGATTCACTCAATCCACCAACGCTGAATATAATTCCACGTAAAACATTGTCGATATACGATGGATAATTCAACATTTTAATAAATCGTGGAAATGTATTAAGCTCAATTGTCCATTCAATTTTATCTTTACATTCGTCATACGGAAATATTTCTTTTAATTCTTCATGATTTGGTATATTAGGAAGCGTGGGCTCGCAATAAAGTAAAGCACAAAAAACTTTTCCTGCTTGTGCACGAGTTCGGTCAATTCTTTCAACCGCCTGTTGTGCAATACTACTTATCACTCGGCTGATTAATAATTTATCAAGTGAATTTGCTAAATTAGCTTGTGCAACTAGAATTGTGATTATATGAAGACCATGCATTGCAGCTTCACGTACCCATGCTCCTATATCGCCATTACTATTAATAGTATATTCTTGCATTGCAAGTAAATAACACTCGTACATATCGTGAATAAATGGTTGCCAGGTACTGGAATTTTCAACTCCTAAATTTTGAATTGTCATTGTCAATGACTGTAATGCATTTTTTCGGCTTTCAGCCCATTCCAAAGTCTCTTTTGTAATTTGAGACGCAATAATTAAAGCATTGACAATATCCTTAATTCTTTCACGCAATATAAAATTGGGAAAATATCCAATTGCCTGAGCAAATCCAATACGAACATTTTCATTATTCGATTTTAAATGATCAAGATAACTGCTGATAATAGCATTACGTTTTTCTTGACAAATATTTGCGTTGGCATAGTATTCCCCAAAAAATTCTGTATGAGCTTCAGCAGCTTTAAATTTTACAATTGCCACTTCATGATTGAGACAATCTGTCAAAAGACTTTGCCAATCGTCAACAATATATGACGAATGAACGGGAAAATGAACTAACGAACATTTTTTAATGAGAATTGCACATGCCTGTTTCATTAATTCACCACCAAGACCTTTAAATTGTCCACGTGATCTAAATACACTGATAATTTTTTTTATTTTCTCCAATTCCGGTACACCAATAATATTTTCAATTTTTTCATTAAAATGTAAATGAAGTGCTTCTAAAATTTCAGCAATAGCTAAAATAGATCCATGACGTACATTTAAATCAATTGAACTCAATGAATCGATGAGTGTTGGTAATATTGTTTCAATCATATAATGTGGATCAATAGGCGTTAAATTACAAAGGGCTTTTGCAGTGAGTTCTCTAATAGCCGTGTCCCAATGTCCGACTTTACGTTCCACCAAATGATCAATCATTGGAACTAAATATTCCTCATATTGTGCAATATGAACGCTAATTTTCAGATACGCATGACTGCGTACACCAACTTCAAAGTAATCTGCAACAGTGACGATATCAATGCCATGAGGAAAATTACCTTGACGACCAACATTTTCCTGAAATGCTGCTGATGCCGCTCTACGGCATTTAATTTCTCGATCAAAGCACGTAACGATCAATAGCGTTGCAGCAATTTGTTTAACATATGGTTGAAATACATGAGATTCAAATGCTCGCGCAAATGACCAACAAACATAACAAGCAGCGTCACGTACTGTAGAACCAAGTGAGCCATAGGCTCGCGGTTCCTCGAATACCAAAGCTTTTGTTACTAATGGAATAACTTCATTGAGACGATGTGGTAATAATAATCCACGTCTTCCCAATTCTGCTAATGCTAAACAGCCTCCATGCCACGATGAGTCTTGCTCCCGGCCAGAAAATAAATTTAAAACAAAACCAACAACATCGTCAGCCAAATCAATTGGTAAACGAGATGTTATTCTGCCAATGCCCTTTGCCGATGACCATCTGATATCAATTTCTTTATCACTTAATTCACGAATAAGTTGTTCAATTACATCTTCAATTATCGGTGGAATATCCTGGTCATCATTGTCAATTACTGAATTATCTTTCATATCTTCATGATGTTCAATAACTTCAGAATCGTTATCGGAATCTGATAATATACTTATTTTTTGTGCTGTTTTTTGATACCGCCAAGTAGCTAATTTTGGTCGAAGTAAAACATAACCGATTCGTTGTACAACTTTGATGGCAAATTTACGAACCAAACTATTCGTATTGTTGAATAAATCATGCTTAATAATATTGTCAAATAATATTTGACAGTAAGGTTTTAAATCTCCTCGTGAACTGTGTTTAAGTATTGATGCTAGAATTGCTAGAGGACCATGACTTGATTTATCATCTTCTAAACATTTTAAGCACCACATTATTGTTTCTTCTAAATACAGATTTTTAACGTCAGATCTTGTGAGAAAATTTGCCATAAGATATACAGCAGCCACCGGACATGAATCTTTTGCCAAGCAATAACGCTTGCATATATTTAATATTCTGACTAATATTGTTTGTGAAGGCTCTACATTATCTGATGTCTCTAATCGTGATAGAGGAAATGGTATTTTTGATATAATTGACAGCCAAATAAGAAGAACATATCTTGTTTCCCATGTGGCGAAATCTGTTGGATCTTGCTTCTCTAAGAATCTGAGTACGGGTAACAGATCCATCACCTGTGAATCAATCATTTTATTTTCTGTTTGCTATGTAAAAATTAATAAATATAAAGGAAAATTTGTAAAAGTTTTACCTCATGTGGAAGATAAGTAACGAGTTTCTTGTATGTTTTTACGCTCATTAAATTGAATAAATACTTGAATGCATTGTGTTTCATTTCATCAGGCAATTTATCATCTTTAATAATAGCAAGAATTGGACTCAAAATGTTTTCCAAATACGGATCAAGTAAATGCGGTTGATCTTGATATTGTGAAAGAATAAATTTGAATTTTTCTCCATTTTTTTCTATCACACTCAATGGTAAATTTGGAACTTTGAGTTGTTCAATTAAATTATTTATTTCTTCTGCTTCTTTAAAATCATTGAAACCACAACCAATGCTTTCTGCATCTGGACCACATTTTAATGTCATGATTAAAGGTTATGTTGTACTCTTTTTCACGTTCACACACTAATCTCTATTAATTAATTCAAATTTTTTCTGAATTTACGTCGAATCATTCCTGCAACATTTCTCAATTTTGTGATTTGATAATAATAATAAAAAAACAGTCGTGTGTTATTAATTAATTATATTTTATTTCTTAAAAAGTCACAGATGACAAATTAATATAAATTTTTTTTATTGATATATGGCGTCTTATGTTATAAGAAGAATGACAAATTTTTGGAGCGCACAATCATATGTTTATGGAGATGTTGTTTAACAATCTCAAATTAAAGGCGAATATTCACCAAGCGATTAAATCTGATGTATCTGTGAAAATTCATTACGCGAAATACAGTATATATACATAGCTGTGTGAAAAAGATAACAAAAAAGAGAGTCATTCATCGCGTGGGCGAATTTCAATTTTACAAAATGTAGCGTTATCGGCTGGCTGTTTTGCAATGTTTCATTCCAGCTACCACATGAAAATTCACCTAAATATCTCTTCACTTCTCTTTAGAACTCTATTGTTCAGATTCTGAACTTCAGAAATCAGAATGTGAATACATTTCACACACAGTTTGCAGTTCGCATAATGAACCATGATTGGTGAATTGTGAAAAAAAAAGTCTTCTGGTGGCACTGACTTGGAAATTGGATTAATTGAATTTTCTCTCCAGTTTATCCCTCGACTCTCGTCTCAAATAATTATTATGAATTCGTTTAGTAGTTTTTTTCAACTCTTCATCTAATATATCAAATGTTTACTAATTAAATTATTTATTAAACATAATTAAAATAAAATAAAGAAAAAATTCTTGATATAATCTTCCACATACTACTCTAAAATTTCGGTGCATTAAATAGTACATATTCATAAAAATGAGGTTATGTATTTTTTGGCATCTATGTGCCACTGTGACATGTAAATAGATAACTATTGCATATTACTTCCATAAATATAATTACGTTCATCTTAAAAAAAAAAAAAGATTATCAACAAGTTCAATAGGATTATTTGCATATTTAAAAAGTACAATTTTCGAAGAATTAAAATATGGCACCAGTACCACTAGAAGGACATCTGACTCCTGTAGCAAATAATATGCCACAGGAGGGTAATCGTGGAGGTTCCATATCCCTTGGAATGCTCATTGATTTTATTATTCAAAGAACTTATCATGAATTAACTGTTTTGGCTGAACTGTAAATATTTATTATTTGTTTTTTTTATCTTCATAATAATATTCAATATTAAATATTAATGCGTAATATTAATGATTTTTAGTTTGCCGAGAAAAACCGATATGGAACGGAAGATTGAAATTTATAATTACTCAGCAAGAACAAGACAATTGTTTGTTAGACTATTGGCATTGGTGAAATGGGCAAATAGTGCTTCAAAAGTTGATAAATCTGCAGTATGTATATTGTTTATTATTATAAAAGTTTGGATAATTATTATAGATATTTATTATTATATTTATGTTTGCAGCATATAATGGCTTTTTTGGACAAACAATCATTGTTATTTGTGGATACTGCTGATATGTTAGCACGAATGGCTAGAGAAACTCTTGTACATGCAAGACTTCCAAATTTTCATATACCTGCTGCTGTTGAAGTTTTAACAACTGGAACATATGGTCGTCTTCCTGCTTGCATTAGAGAAAGAATTGTTCCACCTGATCCAATAACACCTGTGGAGAAAAGAACAACTTTACAGAGATTAAATCAAGTTATTCAGCATCGTTTAGTTACGGGAAATTTACTTCCTCAAATGCGCAATTTGAAGGTAATATTTATCATACAATTTAATTATTTGATCTTTTAAAATTGTTTAGGATTGTATTTCCATCTTTTATTCATTTTGTTTATTTTGTTTATAGATTGAAGCCGGACGAGTGACTTTTCTTGTGGAACAAGAATTTTCTGTGTCTCTTACTGTGATGGGTGATGGTCCTAATGTTCCATGGCGACTATTGGATTTAGAAATTCTTGTATCAGATCGTGAAACTGGCGATGGAAAAGCTTTAGTTCATCCATTACAAACACGATACGTTCATCAATTAGTGCAATCACGACTTGCAGAAAGTTCAAATTCATTGTCGGAAGCATATTATATTTTACATTATTTCTGTCAGTCATTACAACTTGAAGTGCTTTATTCACAAACATTACGATTGATACGTGATCGTTTGGATGATCATATTCATGTGGATGAATATACACCAGGAAAATGTTTGTTAATATCATATTGGCGAGAATTAACAACGAAAGATCCCAAGTCAGAGTTGGGATATAAATTAACTGTTCATGTTGATCAAAATAATCCAGCCAAACCTCTTGCTGTTGTTCATGTACCGTCATTGGGAAGTAAGGAGAGTGAAATTGCTGATAGAGCAATTAGATCTGATCAATTGTCTATGGAATGTTTGCTTGTGCATACAATTTATATACGAACACGAAATAGATTATCAGAATTGAAGCAAGAGTTACAGGGTATGTTTAAGGATATTGAATGTACATTAGCGGGTTCACCAGCAATTTTATCAGTACCAGTTCTTCAACCGTGCTTACGCGCTGAACTTCTTCTTGTCACTGTTGACACTCATACGGGAATGTTGCTATGTCATGTGCCACAATATGACGCTCCACTTGTTCCTGAATTAACATCAGCACTCAATGGTGACCATACTCGATTACCAACGTTGATTTCAGAATTAAGGTTGGCTAAAAAGTTTTCAACTTAATGTAGTTTTTTTATTTGTTGAATAATATGAATTTAATCATTGATTAAAATTGTTTCGTTCAGATTTTGGATAACTCAACGACGTTGTGAAAAAACATTACAACATTTACCGGCAACATCGCATGAAAAATTGCCCGTTCTTCATCACGCTGATCATCCAATGTCAAAAATTAGCAAACATCGAATGTTTGTCCGGTTACACAGACATCCAACTGTAATATTGGTTAGTATTTATTTGTGTAAATCTATTTATAAGTGTATGAATTGTGTAATATATGAATATTTTATTATTATTGTCAGATTGTCGCGTTTAAAGAAAAGGAATCGTCACCAAGTGAGATTGAGTGTTCGTTTTATTTAGCAGTAGTGAAACCAAGTTCTATTGATGATGATCCACATGATGAAAATATTGAGTCGGAAATTCCAAAGATGTACCTGAAACTTCAGAGCTTAATTGAGTTTGATACTTTTGTTATTACCCATGGACCATTTACCAGCGTTGATAACGGTAAGTCAAGTTTATTAATTTACCACAAATTGAAATCCAGGTAGTAATAATTTTTCACAATCAAAAACATTTTCATAGTTCATTCAAATTTATTAATAACATTATGGTAATTATTTCCTCGTATTTAGATTTCATAATTTGCATGAAAAATAGATTTATTAATTTAGATGCACTGACATTTATGGTTTATTGGTTAATTTATTTCTTTCTCTTTAGTGTACATTCATTATACATTAATCTTTAGTAGCGAATTTGTGTACTGCTCAATACTAATCAATAACATCTGGCAAAAGAACGTGTGATTTGTGATTCGTATGGCTTATTGGTGGCCTTTTGTTGGAATTAACAGAATGGATTTTTTAGGGAATAATGATCAAGATGGGGGGTGCATTACAGACGTTACTGAAAAGGGCAGCAACAAAAGACGCAGCACAGGGGCAGCAGGACGCACTGATGCTGCTGGAACACCACAAAATAGACGGCCAAAACATCCGGCATATTTCATTCCAGAATTGGCGCATGTCGTGGCACTTTGCGATGAACGAATTCCATTTGTCACGTTGGCACAAGAGGTTTGCATTATTTTCTTTCTTTATTCATTTTCAATAATAAATGTTTTATTGCATTGCAACAATATCTTTTAATGTGACGATTAATTTTTTTACAGCTAACAAAACGCGATATTGCTCATCAAGGGCTTCAAATAGAGGCTAATGCAACGGCATTGGTATTAAAACTCGTTCAATTACCAGCACCATCATCCAATATGAGTGCAAGTACAGCGTGGCAATCATTGCTCAAACGTTTGCTCAGCGTATCAATCCGCGTGCAGGGTAAAGGAATGGCTAAAACCTGGATGGCTGAATTTGTTTTTTACAGTAGCCCATTAACAAGCAGTCATCCAAAAGAGCAAGGATTGAGACGACCAGTTTATTTCCAATATGAAATGGGTACAGCGGAAACAGTATCACGTACTGTGGACTCATTATTGAACGATTGGGCACAAATTGTTCATCTTTATTCAATTGTTCAAGATCTCGCTGAATATTTCAAGATGGAAAAGTATAGTTTACGAAACATGGTTAGCATAAAGTCTTTCAATTATAGCAAATTAATATTGGCATATGGACCAAATCGAGGCGCCACTGTGACTATTCATTGGAGCACAAATGACAAAGCGTTTAAACTGATTTTTGGCAAGAGCCCAACGAATACAACGATAAATGCGCATTCATTGATGAAAGAACAACTTGAAGCACATTTAAATCGTCATAGAAATTTGGCACAAATAATTCAAATATTGAACGAGACTTTGCAACCACTCATATCAATCAGTAAATTACCAATAATACCACAATTGGGTGTGCACAATTCCAGACCACAAGTACCAGTGCAAACATTCACAATAATGCCTCAATGTGTTACTTTAGTACGTATCGCATATCAAGGAATGTATTGTTTAGAGTTACGATTAAGAGGCAGTGGATTGGTGAGTTTGCGCGACGGTGCATACAGTAGATTTGATCGAAGCAATGTTGTTGATGAATTCACACCGACTCAAGGTTTAAAAACATTTCTCTCAAAATACGTGGATGAAAGCGCAGTATTTCGTCGCCGCTCACAGTCAGAAGACGATAATCCACCGTCACCCGTTACAATGGACAGTGATGGCAGTAGTGTTGGATTTATGAGTCATCATCGTGGCGGTCCACAATCACCAGCACAGCAGCGCGATGGTTTAAGATTTCATCCACCATTAACGCCACCATCAGGTAGTAATCCTCATACCCCAGCTAGTCCACATCCGGCGAATATATCGCAAGCAAGTCAACATCAGAGTTTTGGAAGTAGTCCCGCGACATCATTTAATCTCGCATCACCGCCATCGTTACCACCAAATACACCAAATATGTTGCCGCATCCATCGCCAGGCTCTGGATTAGTGGCAAATAGTCCGTTGAATCCAATGCACGTGCCCAGTCCAGCGGGATTAATGCCAACGTCATCGCCAGGTCCTTGCAGTAATGTTCAAGTTGGTCATTCACCTGCAGGTTCATTTATGCAAACTGGTCACATCGATGGAAGTCCATTTCCATCATCGCAAAGCATGGCATCACCCGCAGCGTCCAATTGGCCAGGATCACCAAGTGTGCCAAGACCATCACCAGCGCGACCTGGTCAAAGTCCAGGACATTCAGCATTGCACAGTCCTCAGGCGTCAGATCATAAAATCGGCAGTCACATATCACGTGTACTACCACAAAGATCGTGGGCCGGTGCTGTACCAACGCTATTGACACATGAGTCTCTTGATTTATTGTGTTCGCCATCACCACATCCTGCTGGTTTAATTGGACCTGATTTATCGCCATTAGAACGATTCTTGGGTTGTGTTTATATGCGTCGACAACTTCAACGTTTTATACAGACTGATGATTGTTTAACAGCAATTAATAGTACAGAACCGGGTGTTGTTCATTTTAAAGTTGAAACATTGCAGTGTCGTGTTGGTTTAAATCCACAACATTTACAATCACTGCATATTAAAGTTCAGCCATCGCCTGAGCACAAAGATCAATGGACACTTGAGGAATTACAAGTTATCGAAAAATTCTTTGATACACGCGCCGCTGCGCCACCTTATAAACCCAATACATTGTCAGGGTTTGGCAGAATGTTGAATGTGCCATTCAATGTACTTAAGGATTTCGTGCAAATAATGAAATTTGAATTGGTACCTGGCCTCGTGCAACAGCAACAACTAAAGTGGTCTGTGCAATGGTGTTTAAGGATACCGCCCTCGGCGACGCCGATTGTTCCCACGGGAATGGCAGCGGTACTTGTTTGCCGAAATAAAATTCTATTCTTCGTGAGTATACACATTGCGTGTCATATACACATCTGTTAATATTGTATATTTGCAAATTTTTTTATATAAATATAATTGCATGTGTGTTCTTGGTTGTTGAAATTTCTTTTCTTTTTTTTCTTTAGTTGCAAATAACAAGAATTGGTGGACCTTACCAAGGAGAACCACCCTCATTAGTTTTACCATTAGTTTACGATGTATCAACAAACTTGACGCAATTGGCAGAGAAACGTGATCCGGGACCAGCATCCGCGACTGCGGCTGCATCATTGCAATTAAAGAGATTCGCTGAATTTGGCGCGAATCCCTCCGAGTGCTCACTCTTTCCCGCGGTACGAGATCTTCTGGCAAATCTCACGCTGCCATCTGAGCCCCCTGTCATTTCTCAGGTATAGTTATCTTCATCGGAGCTCATTTAGTACGATATTTACTGTGAAATTGATGAAATTATATTCAATTGATTTGTTTTTATTTTATCTAAAGGTTGTTGCATCGCCCGCGGCTGGACATGTGACACCCACACAACAAATTCAAAGTCCAGCAATGCAAATGCATTCGCCAATGGCGGGTGGCCAGGGTCCACCTCAGGGACCATACGCTATGCAGGGTATGCCTGCGATGGGAATGATGGGCGGACCACCGCAATAGGAATTATTGAATTCACCTCGGTCTGCGTGCAATTCCTCAGTTCATTTCAATTGATATAAATGTAATGAGAGTGAGTTTAAGTGGCTTGACTGGAATACGTGTTTTCAGAAGCTATTATTTTTTTTATTTCATTCTCTATTTCTGCACTCTCATTGTGTATACATACAACTATTAAATATTTGTGTATATAAAGTAAATAATTGTCATATGAAAATAGTTGAGAATTAGTAATTTGTACCTAGTTTTGAGGACAAGTAATTGCAACTATTTTTTTAGTAAATTATAATAATCGTAATATGATAAATTAATCTGTATTGAAAAGATATAAGTATATGTGTAATTCATAATTAAAAAATGTGAAGGATGTAAAATATAAGAGAAATTTATCTCTCAATAATTATGAATAATATAAAATTTTTATTTTTATTCTTTGTGTACATTTTTTACAAAAAACATTCAATAATCTTAACAAATCAATTTTTTACTACCATATTATTATTTTTATTTTATAATACTATAATAATATAATATTAATGAATTATCGTTTAGTAATTACCGTGTCGTCAAATATATACACTTTTAGGTTGAGGTTATCAGTCTCTATAATAAATGTGTAAGAATTATCATTTTTCTGTTCACTACAATGTGTATATGACTATTCATGTTAATTATTTTTTTATTCATTTCGAAATATTAATATCTTGTGGTATGTGAACAAGCGTAATATCAATTTCAAATATTTAACTATTTATTTATTTATTTACTGAAGAAAGTGAACACACGAACGAAGTATGGGGTATTTCAATTAGAAAAATTCCACAATGTATAATATAGAAGTAAATATAAATTTCATCGTTCAACTTTTCATGTGGAGAAATATTTTTTTAGTAGAATCAATATGTTTTGTCAATGTATTTCTTCATATCAATGAAATAAATAATTGTATGATAAATGTTTTGATTAGGAATCTTGAATATTGAACGAAAAAAAAATTAATTTTCAACAGATAATATTACTTTAATCACATGAAACAATTTTTTTATATTATATATCAATTTTTTTTTTCTTTTTTGTTCCATCACATTGTTTGTTGGACCTCACCATGATGAAACATATCTGGTGCATTATTAAACACGGTAGGTTAATTAAATAATATGTAATAGTTTTTAATTTTTCATCTTAGTAACATTTTTTATCGTTTCAAAAGATCTGTTATGAATATTAATGTATGAGAATATAAGAAAAATTTATGGAACGCACACATTGAAATATTATATTATTTCTGTTAATTCTATCATGAAAGTGCCGGGAATGCGACAGAAGAATTTTTTTTGTACACTTAAGTATACAATTACGAATACTGTGAGAATAAAGATAGAGTAAATAAATACAATATTCATCGTGAAATAATTGTAAACGCAAAAAAAAAAAATAAGGGATGATATTAACAATGTCCCTGGTTCATGTTAGTATGTAATTCACATTGTGTGCCGAAAAAAGAAGAAACGTGAAAAGCTATACATCGTTGGAACAAAGTTATTATTTATCTCCCATTAAAGCTCGCCGAAAAAAAAAAGAAAAGAAAACGCTTAAATAGAAAGATAACTGTCTAACTATTCATAAATTATAATACGGAAAACTGACTTAAAATATATTCATTTTCATCATATTCCTTAATTTTTTTTCTTTTTTTTTTTTTACAAAGTGATAAAACAAAAATATATATTTATATGTATCTATCATAATATTGTAAGATTAATAGTCATGAGTCACAGAAATATCATCAGTTTTATACGAAATCAATTAACTATTTCTCATTCTATAATTTCTATAATTTCTATGCTTTTAATTTCATTTGTATTTACTAATTTATTTTCTTTCTTATGTTTCAAATTAAATCATCGTAATTACGGAATCCTCTGAGTCATATTCAGTTTGATTTTTCGCTTGTTTTATAAAAAGCAAAAAAATAAACATGTCTTGTTAACATATTGAACGAATCCCGTGCGCACTCTCCTGTGGTCTCTCCTCATAATCATCAATTATATTGAATTTTTGCTTTATATTTCTAGCAGTCCGGATGAACAAAAAAAAATAAATAAACCCGATTAAGTGATTTTTATCACTTATATTATTGAGGTCGATTGTCACCCACTCATAAAGACGTATAATTATCAAATCAATTTATTCATTTATTTTTCATTTTAAATCATCAATTTCTTATGTAAACTATGCACAATATTAAATAATATTGATGTTTCTCTGTTGTATTTTTTTCTTTCTTTTCAATTATAATTTTATTTACTTCATCATTTATTTATTCTCTTTTCGTTTTATATTTTCTTTTATCGCATTGTTTTTTTTTTTCGGTTTTTCAAGCAAGGAAGGCACAGGACCTTTACGTGCGAATACTAGGAGGCACTACTCAACAGATCCATGCTCTTTACGCCTTGTCAGCAGCAGCACCAAGTAGTTACCACTGCAATGAAAATGTCTAGAGTGCGTATCGTCATTCATGAATAATTATTATTTGTTTAAAGAGATGAGAATAAGTGTAATAATAACATTATTATATATTGTTTTTTGTTAATGAAAATATTTTATAGAGAAAAGACATTAGTTTTTTTTTATGATGTTTGATATAATGAAGATCGATTTCACCACCACCTTTGTGCATTGGAAAAATAGCCTCAGAAAGAGTGATAAATATATGATATTATTAATTACTTATCATTCATTTAGTATTTTTTATTTGTTTTCGGGGTTTGAGGATACATGCAAAAAATATCGCGAGATGTGTTACAATTATTTCACACGAAAGGTGAGTGGCAAAACCGCACCCCGATGCCTTCTCTCTTCCTTTATTCTTCTCATATACATTGTAAAATGTATACTTCTTGCAATGCGATTTCCCGAATGCTGACTCTCTCATTTATCTACAAATTGAATTTTAATTATTTATTAGTTTAAGCTCATTGAATTTAATGAAAAATCACTAGTGAAGTTTTAATGATCAAACAATTTGATAACTCAATGTAAATAAAATCAACTGAATTAATGGTATTGAATTATAAAAAAAAAAAATTTTTTTAGTATTAATTAAAACAAATTTTTTCTAATAGAAATAAATATGCAAGAAAGAGAGAGACGTAAATACACCCCGACAGTTTGATAAATAAAAGTGACATTAATCACGTGCACTTGAAATTTTTATTGAATATATATTTTTTCAATTATTTATTTGAATAAAAAAAAATTATTTCAGACAGCTCCAAGAAGCTGCAAATAAACTTGTCGTCTGTCTCATTGCAGATATTAAATGGTACTATATCCGGAATTTAATTATCCTACTGTCCATTTAATTGAATCAATGAGTAACGTCACAAGAGAGACATCACAACGTTGAATCAATTACATGCATTATTGAATCAACTATATTTCAAGACGAAAATTTTGTTCTAATTATTCACGATTAAATTCCAAACTGTCGGTTAAATTCAAAATTTTACAAATATATAATATATGATATGTGCCGATGGATATTAAAAATCAATATACTATTATCTATTTTTGCATAATTCTACACAAAAAAATAATCATACAAGCTGACATTGACATGCTTTATTTTTTGTTTATAACAAATATATAATGATTTTAAAATAAATAAATTATTTAATGGAATACAATGGTTTTTGGAGGATTTAATAAATGATGACAACGATGAAAATTGTTATGGCATTGCAAAAGGAGGTCTCTTGAATAGAAAGGTCAATTATCAATTGACATGTTCACCTTATTTTCTTTTATGTAAAAGAAATATGTATATATATATGGGGAGAGAGAGAGAGAGAGAGAGAGAGAGAGAGAGAGAGAGAGAGAGAGAGAGAGAGAGAGAGAGAAGAAGAAAAAGAAGGAACGAAATAAGAGAAAAGATATTATATATGATAATAATCATTGTGGGTGAGGCAAATTAGCAATGAAAAAACAAAAGTAATAAGAAAATTATTTATGCGGAGTGAATGAGTTGAATGAGAGAGAAGGAAGGACTTATATATACTTCACCAAACCCCCGTCATCCTCTCAATTCACCATCACCGACTTCACCAGGCCTGCCTTGACGACACGTCTACGCAAGCTAGAAGAACGCCAGTGCTCTTATAAATAATATTGCGAAGCGAGAGAAAAATAAAATGAAGGAATCATTCATGAATAAATAAAAATAATACGTATGCATTGATGTATAAATGTTTATAATTGATTAAAAATGTTATCTCATGAAATAATCCACGCGAAAATGTCCGATTGCCGATTTTTATAAAAACTTTTCATGACCGTTTTTTAAAATAAATTTCAACAATTTATACATTGTCTGTTAAATATTTAATTCCTTGCCGTTTTAACATGCACCGTTGGCAATTTGTTATTAACTACGAAATACTTTGCGTAAATATTAATAGAAAAGAGGCTATGTAGCGGAAAGAGAAAAATAGTGAAGAAATAAACAAAAAAAAAACAAGATATGTTGTTCATTGACTCTCAATTTATCGGATTCAGAACGCAACAATTGATGTAATTAGTGTTTATGATCGTGTGATGCATTGATGCTATTGCCAAATTGGGAGCACAACAGTCTCATCATCATACACACATATCCCACACGTAGAATTTTATTTTCACTTTTTATTTCGTGCGATATATAGTCTAATGTACTGTGTGAATGCGCAAGTGATTCATTAAAGAAAAAATGGCAAAAAAAAAATAATATGTATTTATGTATGTATATATATTTATATACGTATATAATAATAAAAAATAGTTGCTAAAACAATAACGCATTGACATTCTCAATAGATAATCACGCGGAAGGCCTTGCAACTTTTTAGCAATCTCGTGTTTTCTCTACTCGCTGCCGGATCGCTCTACGCATCGATAAACTGTAAATTCAATCACAACCCACAAATGATTTGAGATTCAAACAAACAAACAAACAAACAAAAAAAGATAAGAATACAAAAATATTATATGATTAAGAATGTTAAATATAAAATTCAATCGCGTGCATTGACGTTATTTCTTTTTTCGTTTCTTTGGATAATGAGTTAAGAGAATTATGATTTCAAATCAACTTTAATGCCGAGCCTACCATGTTGTGGTCGCCAATAGCAACACGCCAGGTACAGCGCCAATATAATCACTAGCAATTCGACAAACACCAGTACCACCGCGACACCAATAACTATCGCTGCATTTTCTTCAATTGCCTTCACCAATATTTTATAGCAACCCTAAAAATAGAAATACATACATTAAAATTTATATATATATATGTCTGTGTATATTTTATTCAGAATAACATTTATTTAATGTAAAAATTTATGATGTTAAATAAGTAATGAGTCAATTGTCCCAATTAAATTGCGAATGACAGGTGTGCTAAATAGATAAGATTGATAAGATAAACTTCTTTTTATTTCACCTGCTGATAATAAGAATTTGATGAATTTGGTGATGAAGAACAACTTGAATCTACTAATACACCATTGTTTCGTTTACAACACGCCTCGGGTATCATTTGTCCAGTTACAGACCACTTTGAATAATTCCCAAAGTCCTCATAGCCATCGACTCCACAGCAGTGCATCTGCAAAATTTTATTAACACCATACTGTATGAATATAATTGAATCAAAATTTTTTTTTCTCTACTGTGTCAGTTATTAATAATTGTGACGAGCATGAGCAGCACATGACCGTAACAAAATCATCAAGTACATCACAGAAAAAAATATAATACCTATAGGGAGTATATAAACACGCTATTTATACATTATGGGTTTATGCAAATAATATTATGTAAGAAAAAATGAATAAAAATAATATGTGTACCTGGCTCATGATTCCATCCCACGCAACCGTCACGGCCTCGACCTTTTCTGAATTCGACGCGTAATATGTTATCGTTGTCTTGAGAAAATCTTTTGTACCTCGTTCCGCCTGCAGAAACAAATTGGATTCACGCATGAAATTACAATCAATATTAAGTGAGGAAAAAAAAATAATAAAACCTTAATGAATCAACTTATTTTTTTTTAATCATTACTCACGTCGCTCTTTAAACCGAACGCCAGACCAACAGCTACACATTCCAAGATTAAAACCACAAGTATAAGAACTCCGTACTGGAAAGTGGGATAATAAAAAAAAATTAGTTTAATAATCAAAATAATTACATTGAAGAAATGGAATAATGTCATTATTAACAGAGAAAATAAATTAATTTTGGATTTATCACAATGTGAATAATTAGAACGAACTTACGACACATAGAAGACATCTAGACTCGAACATTGCACCACAATATCCAAGGAAGCTGACGATAAATGTAAGTGCACCAGCAACAATAAGAATATAAGCAATCATTTTCAACACATCGGTGTCAGTTTTAGCCTGAAAAAATAAGATAAACCCAAGAAAATTAATATAAGCAGTTAATATGAAAAAAAAAAAAATAAATAATAAATAAATTATTGGTTCAAACGAGAACAGTTAATCGATATTACTTATACATAAGATCAACATGTGCTAATACATGGCAATTTATCAAATAACTTGTACACTGGTATGTGGTAGCTAACAAGTGAAAGCGTATACACACGATGAGATTGAACTAGAATATATGTACAGTGAATGATTACATTGAAGTACTCTCAAGGAAATCAATGGTTATAATAATACCACTACACCCAGTACCCTTTCAGGAATATAAAATTTACTGCATACACATCAATATAATTATGAGAATAAATATAAATAAGCAAATAAAAGTATAGAAAAAAAAACAATAGATAAAAAATAACAACTAAAATTACATAGAACACCTGTTGATAAATATAAAACATTAATGCTTTCTTTGAGGATATAAATTTTTTTATTATTTCTCGCGACTGCATTTGCAATAGTATCCTGATGAATTTTAATATTTCTTCGTGTATTGTTATAATAAATAAAAAAGAATTTAATTAAAGTATACATTAAAAAAATAAATAGCTATTTAAATCAATATAATACTGCTATCGAAAAAGTTCTTGGAATTATATTAAAGCACCTGTTGATCAGCACATATTTATTTTACCGTGTTGAAAAAATATATAAAGGCACTTATTTATGTATTATTATGTGTTTATGTGTTTAGACATGATATATAGACAGAATTATAAGCGAGAAAATATTATTCAGACCTGGGAAACAAGCTTCATCGATCGTTTTGGTCGCTCAACGATAGCTAACCTCTGTCAGTTATACATTTATATATTATAAACCGTGACTTAGATTTATATGTGTGTATATTGTATACGATAAAAAATGCGGGAGCTTTAACAGGTGTGTAGGTCTTCGACCTCGAGGTTAAATTATCAGCAGACTAAGGGTGAAGAAGAGGTAAGTATATGCATATGTTTATAATAACTTAGGACAGATGGGAATTCAACCTTAAAATCTATCAGATAAAAAACAAGTCATGAATATTTTTAAATCTAAAAAAAAAAAATATTGAAAAGAAATAATTTTGTAATTATAGTTAATAAATTCTTTACACGGTAAAAAATTGTATTATTTATTTATGACAAATTCTTCAAGATTTTATTTCAATTCCGACTAAGGCTTAATAGCTGCAAAATAATTAGTGGTGATAATTTTGGTAGATTATTTAAGCGAAGCAGAAAATTTAAATGATATGATTTTATTTTATTGAAAATTAATATATTTTTCAGGTGGTTGGAGGTCCATAGCAATTTTTATTTCATTCTATCTTTATCTTTTATAATATATATATCGTTCAGTGGATCAGGTCACAGAAGTTGAAATGAAATCGATGCTCTCCATTTCATGTATGCCAGGGATGTATACAGTAAATCATACTCTCATCGTGCTCATTATCATTATTTAAAATTATAGTCAATTTATACAACACTTTATTACATTATTATCAATTTATAATCTTTTCTTTTATTATTTCTCACAATTCCGAAATTAATTCACATTGTTTTGACATTCAGTCATGGCGATATATTAAATAAAGCAAAAATCTGAGGAAAAAAAATAAAACAAAGCTAATTTGTGATTTATCATTCACGTGCTTGTGAATGATTTTGTTTGATAATCAACTATATTGCTGACGTAAATGAGGACAAATAAAATGCATAACTGAAGAGTACATCTAATTATTACGCTCAGTGGGATACATTTGTAATTACGAAATTATATCCACTATTTCCTTGATGAATAATTAAATATGCACAACGTGATATCAAGAGACAAAATGGTATCGTATTATAAACGACAGAAGGACAAAGCATGTCTGAAACACAAACTGATATTGACATGACTTTATAAATAAAGAAAATCATTTATGACAATTAGAATTGTCAAGTCTAGCTATTAATTAGAATATCAAATTCTCTTCAACCATAAATTTATTATTTCCAGATAATCATTTATACATTTGTGTTGTAATGTAATAAAAATATACTAATCAATATTAATAGTAAATATTGAATATGAAGAATGCAAGGATTATTGAGATACCTATGATGTAATAACAATTAACATTATAACACAAATTCTAGCACATGATTTTAACTCAGCACATAATGTACATTGTATTGTGGGTGTTGACTTGTTTATAATTGTTGTCATCTCATTTTCACTGATATTATTTTCATTGTGGTATATTTAATATTACTTCGTAGCTCCTCATTTGTATAATGACGTAATATTTGTTGTTAGAAAGGACATAATTAATTATTTATGCTTGTAGCATGACTAATAATGCGCGTGCGCAAGAGTTTTTTTTTTTCATTGAAGGTTGTTGCCAATGAAGGCTGCAAAAATAATATAAAAATAAAATCATTATAGGCTACTAATAGTCTTGTCTTTCATAATACATCTCCCCTTAGATGAAAATAAAGCTCTTGATGTTGATGCAGTGGTGTTGCTACATACAGCTCATATGATTCATGGAGATGAATATAAAAAAGAGTGTGTAGTTTGCTTTCAAAGCTTTTATGTTTCAAGAAGGTTTTCTGTATATATCATTTCATCCTTTTTTTTTTAGAGCTCTTCAGAGATATACTTTTCACCACCCTTCTTTTATTCATTTATTTATTTTTTTCTTCAGTATCGTAACAGTAGTCGTTGATCATACAACAAAACAAAGAACAATTAACTTAATGAGAAATTCTCATTTTTATATTCTCACTTCTTAAGCTTATGTTTTTATAATTAATTCCAGATTGTTTTTTTTTCTTCTTCATGTGATTTTCATTCCCAATGATCTTAGAGAGACATATTTTATACCTGAAGTAATATAATAAAAAATAAATTATTTTATCGATAAAAAATATAACGAATTTTTTTTTCTTTTTCGTCACGCCAAACAAATATTTCAATGACGTACTTGACAATAGAAAAAATATAATCGTGCAAGAAATTCCAGAGTGATTTCTTCCATTACAGTTTCTTGAATGGAAATAAAATTTTATATTCACGGTTTATTCCATTATGAATATGAAAAAAAAAAAAATAACTTTGACGCACTTCACAAACATAATTTTATATTATGCAATTGATTCTGGAGATCATTGTCAGAATATTTATTCACATATAAATATTTATTTCCTCTGATATTAACTTGCGTAATAACAGCATCATTCTCATTCGTCCAAGTGTATATTAAAAATAAAAATCGCTATACTCCTAAAAACATATTAAACATTTCTATTTTCATTGCATGTACAAAATTTTGCATTATCCATAGCACACACATGTATATACATTCATCAGTAATATTCTGAAATATAATAGTGAGAATTTGAACTGGATACTTTTACTTTCTGCAATTTCGCTCAAATAATTCTTGCTTATTCATGCTAACTAAAAAGCAATGAATTTTCAATTCCACACATGTATAACAAAACTTGAAATTGCTTCAAGGTGTCACAAATAATTATAACCATCTCACTGAATATAAGAATCAAGTGAAAGATGCACTTCATATTGCTGTATCCCATGTGCATGTACCACTTCATCAATTCAACTTTATTTTTTTTCCTTCCACAAGTCCTCTTAATCAAACATCCAGCTCTGAAGGCTCCCAGCAGCAATGTGTAATAATCTACAACACTGAGTCTGCTTTAAATTAGGTTAATTGAGCTATAGAAAAAAAAAAGAAATAAATATCAATTAGTTATTCATTTCAAGGTGTCATATTTGACACAGAAAAAATGCCCTAAAGAGCTTTACCTAAAGATTATATAATATATTATTAACTAAATCAATTTCTTTCACCTTCTATATTAAATGCATAATATTTATTTATAATTTTCATTATTTCCAAGCATTAAATGTATAAAAGCTCGAATGCCCTGACCTCTTTAAGCTTGAAATGAAATATATGATTGTATTATATATGTTCATGTCCATATGCATGCATGCATGTACATATCTAACGTGTATGTTATAACTCGTTGAGAACGAGTCTCTTGCTATGAATCCTAATGCGATGCTGCTCACAACTCTAAAACCCATTCTGGTTGGTATATAGGGAGTATATATATATAT
>JAQQBR010000001.1:6241371-6256224 GCA_030347285.1 Microctonus hyperodae
GAGATGAAATACATTAACAATTTAAACAAAATTTTTCTTTTATTTTAAACATCATGATTAAATAAGTTTCTTTATTTCAATTCATTCATTCAGTTTCATAAACAAATTTGGAAAAATCTCAATTTGAGTAATTAACCAATGTTAAAGCATTTTTACTATATTCATATAATGTATGCTATTACCTAACATAAAATGTACATTATTATTCCAAAGTTTTAATATTCCATTAAAATTTCATAAAATTATATCATTTTTACTTTCGAGTAATAACAAATGGATAATTATGCCATTAATTCAACAAATTTCACAACTAAAATCCATTGTTTGCAAAAAAAAATAAACTCCACCTATACCAAACAGAACCTTATACTCTCTCAAATACCTCCAATACACATAAACCAATTCATAAGCAAATTATCTAGAAACATATATAATACCAATAAATATTATCAAAAAATTGAATAATTATCCATGAACAATTCCTCATCTTCAAAATCGATAGAATTTTATTTAAAGCAAAACAATACATATGACAAAATTATGTATCAACTAGCATAAGAAATATTCAGTAATACTCATATCTTAATTTTACCATAAATCATAAATTCCTTTCCCAATAATAATCCTCATTAAATATTCATTTCAATAATTTATCAAACGTACCAAAAGTATCTGCAATTATTTAATAACTTTATTATCAATACATAATACAAATGACCAAGTGCCCCAAGTATATATTGATGAAACTACTACCAAAGAATATGTAGTAGTAGTATTGGCTATATAATATATAAATATGTATGCATGGTGTACGTGCTTCTCATTAAGCTCAAGTCTCTCCTTCATATTTTACATTAAACAAAGTATATTAATTATATTATTTATTATTATCAATAGTAATAAACTATACTATTACCGTTAATAATGATCTAGATCAACGTCTGTATATTGTTGATGAAGAAATTTATTGTAAATGTGCTTCCTAATAATACTGCTTGAACACCAACTACCGGGTGACCTCCATTTTTCAATGTTCAGTTCGAGTATTCACCGTTCGGCGGAAAAATCCAATGAGCAGCACGAAACATTATTTTACTTTCACATGGTTATGATATTCACAGCGCTGAATGATACTAGTTATCACATCTATTAAATATTATTACGAATAATATAATTTTATTAATTATTATAATATATTTGAGATATATTTAAATAAATATGTATAAAATTCAATTGATGTCGCTGGCGAGAGTGAGTTTTAATTCAATATTAAATTTTTTTTCAATGATGATTTTTATAACCTGCTAAGTTTGTTTTTATTTGAATACTTTAATGTATATTTCTTCTTTTAATAGAGTAATTTTATGTTTTTTATTTATGATTTTGGATATATTTGTATTTTAATTATGTGTTTTTATGTTTAGTTCGCATCGGTGATGTCGATGACTATAAGAAATTCTTCGACTTTATGTGCAATTGTCAATAAATCATGTGTATTTAATAATGCATCATCACAATTTGTGAAGAATTATGATTTTAAACAGAGGATTCATACTACTCCAACGATTAATGGATATAAAGTTGTTATTTCTGATTCAGTGCCTAATTATACTTATTTAAGTGGAGTACGTCAGTTTTTTAGGTATCATTGCTTCTTGAAATATGTAAGTTTTATTTATGATGTTTGGAATGATTTATTCATACGCTGATGATGAATTGAAGTATATTATTTTTTTTCTTTTTTATTTCAGATTTATAGAGGAAGAGGTTCACTTTTGTATACCTATGCGTGTGATCATTTAGATTATATAGGAATTATGAAAAGTAAATTAAATATTCAGAAGAGTTAGAAAGAATAAAATTAAAATTATTCACACTTTTGTTCAATTAATAAATATATTTATGAATTATTTTCATTATTAATTGATTGATATACTTTATTATTTGATATTAATGAACAAACAAATTAATTATTACAGATTTTAAAATGGCAGACACATATTTTTCGTGGTTTTTAATTACTGAATTACATGTATGGATGTTGATGGTAAGATTGGAGGCAGGAAATAAGGCTGGCGTTGATATGAGGAAAAATGTAGTAACGGCCATGTGGAAAGATGCTGAGATGAGAAAAAAAAAACTTGGGGTATGTATTTATTACATTAATCAATTATTCTGCTTTTGCTTAATTATACAAATATAAACTGAAAAATGCTTGTGATTTCTTTTCTAGAATTTTCGAGGAAACGATATTTCAAAACAAATGGAAGAGTTGGGGCACCAATTTAATGCTGCTATTGTCGGATATGATGAAGGTTTATTGAGTGATGATCAAACATTAGCTGGCGCTATATGGCGGACTTTTTTAGAAATGAAATGTGATGATCCAAAGTTGATGGAAAAAATGATTATATATATTCGTAAAAATGTATTTATTTACTTCAATAGTTATTCCAATATCAAATTTATTATATTATATTAATTAGTGTGATGATTAATATAAATGATATTCTTTTTTCATTTGTTTAGATTCAGATGTTGGATAATATACCAGTATTGTCTTTAATTAACTCAGCCAAAGTCACTTGGATTGATCACCGTACGTGCTGACATGTAGATATGGTGAATAGAGAAAATATTTATTATAATTTCTTATAAAAATTGTAATTTGACCGTTTGTAAATATACTATTTCAAAGTAAATTAATATTGAATTAATAACACTGTGGAACATTCTTGAAATAATTTTCATAATTACATACATAATTATTTTAATGAATTAATTATTTGAAAATATTCACAATCATTCATATTACCACTAGAAGTCGTTACAATTCGACAAACATACGACAAAAGACACGACTTATCACATTCTTTTTCTAACTCTGGTGCCGCGTGCTTGAAGAAATTTCTATAATAAAAAATCGTGATTTATTATTTCATGATATATAATTCATTCTACGTATAAAATAATTGTAATAATAATATTATGCTTACTTGTAATACACTTCAAGTATTGGCGAATCCTTGGCCATGTCAACAACCATTTTATTTAAACTTCCACTCGAAAGATCAGAAAGATTATATTCTTTTTTAAATGAATATGAATTAAACCACAAGGGTCTTTTCTCTGGTGTTTCATTTGCATTTGTAAGATTATACATCCAAGTCTCGATATCTTCTACCACCTGAATAATTATTGAATAAATAAAATTATTATTCATTCATTACTCAAACTGATTTTAAGTATCAATATAAATCTTAGTGAAAAATAAAAAATTTAATGAATATACTTACATAAGTATTATTGTCAACAATGTAAATTTTATAGTTTGGATTGAGATAAGCGTAAGGAGTTATGCTACCACCATTCCAAGCAACATTAATTAATTTCGTTTTGTCAAACAGATCATAAAATACATTAAATTCATCATTATGAGTGTGTCCATTGAATTGAGCAGTAATTATATGAGAGAATCTATTGATAATACGTCGATATTCACGACTCCATGTGTGTTGGCATGTACTGTCACCCGATGGTATATGACCTAGTATATGAACCGATTCATTGTCTTTCTCCGCCTTCAAGAGAGTATCTTCCAACCACTGCAATTGACCATCAGGATCATTGGGTTTATAGATAAGCCACCTAGAAAAAATAAAAGTAAATATATTATAATTCATTTGACTATTTTCATTTGAAACATATAAAAATTTGATATACATTTGAACATTACATTATCAAACTGATTGTTCTTTTTATCATTCGTTTGATCATTATCAAAAATATTTGTCGAGATTAATGAATCTAACTCACCAATTGTACACATAGCAGACGTTATTATTAATAGCAATGATACGAAAGCCTTTTTGAGGCGATAACGTGTAAAATCCACCACGTAGGATTGTTTCACGAGTAGACTCTGGTAACCAACCATAATTAATCCAAAGATCAGCCAATAATTGATAAAGCCAACGAGTAGACAATTGATCATCTTTGATATCACTTGGCGCAAAGCTAAAAAGTTGAATATTGAATTAGATAAATATTTTACAAGTGTTTTTAGAAAATATCATTGAATAATAGAATAAATAATTACAGATTTACAGGATTTGGCTCGTGGTTACCAACAATAGGATAAATTGGAGTATTACCAAAGATATCCTTCATTTTATTGAAATTCTTCACCAAACTTTTTGTATTTCCCTCACGACTGGTTTCCCAAACGCCATGATCAATTACATCACCAGTAAAATAAATTAAATTTATATCTTTATGTTGTTCTTTCATGTGATCTAAAGCATCAACGACCGAATGCCACGGTACATCACAATTATTAAAATCACCCCAGTATCCAGCTTGTAAAGTATTGCCACCAGTTTGATTTTGTCCTCGTCGACAGCAAGTTGGTTCATTGCAACCGGCATTACCACCAGGTTCATAAAGTGGATCATAATGAATATCAGTAATTTGTAGTATTTTAAGATTTTTCTTTGACGGTTGTTTGTTAATTATTTTTGGTCGTCTTGCATTTATGTTTATTGACCACTCGTATCGTAGTGGTGAAGAAACACACATTTGATCTTGGAATAAAAGACCACAAACATCATATTCATTTATTGTTATGTCATTATCGATTATATACACTATTACTGGCTGTTGAATAAATATTATAAAGAGATTATTTATATTAATTAATTCGTTTTTTATTGTAGGATAAAATTCATTGTGTAATGAATATTAGAATTAAATAACTTACTGTGTTTAAATTTACAACTCCACGACAAACTGCTTCGGTTTGTAAATTTAAACGTGTGCAAAGTTTGATAACTGTCTGTTGTATAATTTTTATTGGAGTTCCAGTTCGTCGTAAATTTATAATTGTCTTTGTTATTGATTTACAAATTGTACAAAATCCCGAGGCTTTCGAACCATTGAGTTTTGTCCAATCGATTCGTTGCATTTCCGTGGGTATCGCCAAATCTCCAATAATATTCGTAAATTTTTGAGACATTACACCGCTCGCCACCCATTCGGAAATTTCATTTATAAATGTTGTTACCATAGATTCAGAAGCTAAAGTATTAATTACATGAATTAATGATTTTAATTTTATATATTGAAAAAATTGAAACTTTAATTAATGAAATAACTCAACATCACACTGAGTTTATTCCATTTTATTGAATTTGACCGGGTGAATTACAATTAGGAATTCAAAAACTACTAATCTAAATAAGAAGTATCAATAAAACAACTGCAATCGATCAATAATAAAATTATATACAAATTAATTGGATGATATAAAAATTTATTAATTTATCTTAATTATTTTATTGAAATTCAACGAAAACTTGAAGCAATATGCTAAAATATTGCATTAATTTATTCTTTTATTTTTAATCCTATCAAATTATAATCTATGGTTTTTTTCATTAAGAACTCGATTGTAATGTAAAGTTATTTTTCTCTCACCTGATATGTTCATCCCATGATGGGGTACGATAATACTACCAAAGGTAAGTAATAAAAGTATTCCATACATTTTATACATTCTGAAAGTAGCTTCAGAACTATACTATTTGAAATTTGCACAATCTTTGAGCTATATAAGCTGATAGCGAGTGTGATTACCTAACACAGGTCAGTATCCCATTGAGAGCGCCGAAAACAAAATTTTTCATTCATTTTATTTATTCTATATACTTTTTAATGTTATCTGCTAATTTCAAAGTTATCACATGTGATAAAGATATTTATTTTGTCGATGAGATGTATTGATAAGACAAGGAAACGTTAATTTCCAACTGAAAAATTTCTTCAAATTATAATAAAATTAAGGAAATAATATATTTGATTTATTTCTTCGATAATATTGACATTATTTATGCCAAAAATAATTTTAATATATATTTCATTTCGTCTTTCAATATATAAAAGTAAAAAGACAATTGTAATGTAAATTTTTAATCATAAACTTCATTCATTTCAGTGTCATCAATAACAAGATCTTCCAACATTTCTTCAAGTGAAATTTGAGGCATGCTTGGATCTATATCTTTTGAATCAACTGGGATTTGTCGACTGGTATCTCGGAAAATATTTATATTTTGTCGCATTTCTGGGTCTTCCTCTAATTCCTCCAAAAATTCATTATAATCACTGAAACAACAGGTAAAAACAGGTATGAGAAACAATTAACATGAGTGAAAAAAAATTGCTTATCCGAGAAAAAAAATACATACTTATTCTCAGTGCCTGACATACTAACTACATCTTCAGCAAGATGCTTCAATTTCCACATTCTTGACTTTCGTCGCGCTGCTCTATCGCGCCCATAAAACTTCTTCACTAAAATAATATCCGGAACATCGTCTTGATTCAGTTTTTCGAAGTGACTATCATTGATATTGCTATCAGCAACAGCGTATCTATAAAAAAAAAAATACATTATGTATTTAGGATAGTGAAGTTATTTTTTTATATAATTTTATTTAGGCCATCACATTTTTATTCTGATTAGAAATATCCTTACCCCAATGCCGAGTCACCGGGTTTTAAAATATGACCCAAATGCGTACGTGCGTGAATTGTATTATCATTAATACCTAATTCAGACGCCTTAATTAACCACACGTCCGCAATTACGTGCTAGAAAAATAAAACAGTTATTAATCAATCATCAGTAACCAACGATTTCTTATCTCACGTACTGAAAAACTAAACATTGATTGATTAGCTAACTATTATTAATAATCAAAAATATTCATCATCTATTAAGTCTTTATTAATTGAGTGAATATAAAATATTCAATTACTTTATTTGAAATTGCGCCTTGTCCTGGAAAAACTTTTCTATCTTTAAAATTGATAGGTTCTATGTCCATCACTATGTATTCAGTCAATTGTTTTGGATTGCAGATACTATTGAATGGATATCGCCAAAATACTGTCGCATTAACCTCAGCAACTTTATAAAATAATAAAAAAATTATAGTTATTAAAATAAATTCTTTCTAAACAGAATATAATAAATCGCGGTTAATTGTTACATACTCTGTCCTGATGATACATCAATTAAATGCAATGAATTAGTAGTTTTATACACTAGTGCCACCGGATTAATACCGCCCAATTGATGAGTCAATTTTTTTGAAAGACATACAACACTGTCTTTTGAAACTGGTACAACTTCAACACTAAAAAAATGAATATAACAATATATCAATAATACCTCTAACTTCATCATACTTGTAAATTAAAGTACAAATATAAAATACAATACCTATATGTAAATTTATAATTGTAGATATTACTGTGAATATCATGAGATATTAATTTCTTTGAATGTTGATAGCGACACGGTAATACAGCCACGAGAAAATCAACCATTTTTCTTGCAGCTGCTTCATTGGCAAAGTAAAAATCCAATCCCTCTATCAAAATATAATAATCCATTAATAACACAAAACAGTAAAACATAAAGTATTATTCACAAAATAAAATAATTATATACCATGAATTGGTGTGATGCCAAGTGTTTGCTCATGAGCTTTATGCTTCAATATAAGTTGCTCCAAATAATAAAATGTTTTCTTATTAATTGATTTTTGCCTAACTTGTACCTGAATAAAAAATATTATTCATCATTGAATAGATTTATAAAGTAAGTGAAATAATAATTCAGTTATTAATACATTGAAATAATCTTACTGATGCACGCCAATAATCTTTAGCTTCAGTACGATGACAATCATCGCACATTTGATGATTCACAATGAATTCAACTATGAAAACTTGTTGAAGAACAAGTGGACCAGCGCTTCCATGAACCTCTGCTTGAACTGTCAATTTCACACGAATACGTTTCGAGTGTGATTCTGTCCATACAAAACTAGCATCAATCAATTTAACTTTTTGAAGTCCCCTTAATTTCTTTAAACATAATGTTAGAAGCTCTCTCGATTCTAACACCGCATGTACCCATTCATTTGGAGGTTGGAGATACCTCTCGCATCCTCGACAAAAATGTAATGTCGCTTGTTTGGGAATGCCTTCAGTAATATCAACTTCTGTACGTAAGCATGCTACACACATGTTGGCTGGATTTGGTTCAATGACTGTTCCACATCGACAGCATAATCTATTTATTGGAAACGAATTAATAATTAAATAATCTAGTAGTGTATTTTAATAAAAAATGAATAAATCAATGAATTATACATACATTCTTGCGCTAGATTGCGTTATTGCAGGCAAATTTTCCATACCCTCCATTTTTCTCGTTATAAATTATTAAATAACACGTGAGTATATTTTCTGATGTGTTGAAATAATTTTTACAAAAAATAATTAGACATGAAGGATTTTTTGCAACATGATCATAAACTCTCTGAAATAATTTTACATACTCAAATGCTCCATCTCTCGGATGGATACAGTAACTACTTTTAATATCCTCATTACATTTTGATTTTTATATAATGTTCGAAAAAAACAAATGACATTGCCAAAATGAATAATATCTAAATTATATATTTTTAATAATAATATTGAATTTTTCACGAATTCATTACGATGACAATATTAATTTCTAAATTTTTTTGCCATCCGCCATTTTTATCAACCCGCAAGATTTGAATTCTCCATTTTCAATCTGTTAAATATTCATCATTCATATGTACAGGACATGTATACATACCTAACCTCAAAATTGGTTATAATCTACATTACAATAAAAATTAATAACTATTTACTATAATTATTACCAATAAATAAATAAATAAATAATCTTGAAATTTCATCAATATAAAGAAATACATAATATACTTAATACGAATACATATATTTAATAAGAAAATTCAAGTTATTATTCAAATTACGCGGGGAAATAAATGACAATAGTACAGTACTGTCACCACTATCGCAATAGAAATTCTCCTTATGATAGAGTGAGATACATAATAGCAATCAAACAGCAAATGAAAGAGACAGAAAATTCAGATTAAAAAAAAATAATGTAAAACACAGGGCGCTAGTAGTTCCTGCCATTCTGAGATTACGTCAATAGTAGAAAATCGTCCGTTTTCTACATTCTGGGAGGAGGTGTACACTGGCACTGCACCAATTCTCTTCACCGCCATTGTTTCGACGGCACCTTCTGTCTAATAATTTCAGTGCGCGTAAATCCACATCATCTAGATAAATAGAAAATCAAATTGTTTATAGAATAAACAATATTCAAAATATTGTGTTTCATATAAAAGACACTGAGAGTGTGGATTTAAAATTTCAACAGCCGTGAAGGAAACTGTACAAAGAGGAAAGAGAAAGAACGCCTCCGCCAACGTAGCATGTCCACAATGAATCCCGAGTAGTGAGTAAAACGCCAACTTATACATTTTTTTTTTTTTATTAACAAAATATTATTTACAAGTTGGTTAGATTTACAGCATTCTATGAATTCAATTAATTTCTTTCGATTTAATAAATATACAATTGTTATTTCTATTATTGTCTTTATGTTGGTAATTATGCTTTTTGGTTCTTTTGTTGTTGCTATTTGGCATTAATAAAATGTCTCACCTTCATAATTTACAAATCAACGGCGTAGATAACAAGAAGAGACATGATTGGTGATGAAAACTCTCTTTTCTCAATGATTCATATGTGTATTGAATTATTCTTTTATATTCATCATCGATTTCTATCCATTTAGTAATAGTTTATTATTTTAATGTTTTTTTTCCTTCCATTTGGGATTATTCACCAAGTGACTTTTGAACTCCCCACCAATATAACACATTTATTTCATCTTTAATGTCATTGATATATTAGTCTTACGCCCACTTTAAATTTCACTCAATCTATCGTAGAGCAATTTAAATATACGTTGTATTCACAATTTTGTATATTTTATTTTCTTTTTTTTTTTCATTTTATAATTTATATTTCAATGCGAATTGATCGTCGACGTGTGTATTATGAATGACACAGTTTGCAATTGACAAACAGCTGCTTCGTTTATGTATATATTTTTTTGGTATTTTTTACAATTCGTTTCATATCAACTCAATCAGCGCCATATTTTTATTTGAAATAGTTTTGATTAGACATAAAATAAACAAATTTATTTATGACTAATTGCATGGGTATTATCTTTTTTTTGTTTTCATAATGTGAATAATTTTTTATCAAATCTTAGATTCTCTTAGAATTAATAACAATAATTGTGATATAAATAATATGGTAGTTATAAAAATAATAATAATATATGGTTGTTTTTTTGTGTAAATGGAATGTGTTTTTATTTGAATATTTAATTTTTTACAGCGATTATTTGTTCAAACTCCTCCTTATCGGAGATTCAGGCGTTGGAAAATCATGTTTACTGTTACGTTTCGCTGATGATACGTATACAGAAAGTTATATTAGCACCATTGGTGTTGATTTCAAAATAAGAACCATTGATCTTGATGGAAAAACGATAAAACTACAAATTTGGGATACTGCTGGTCAAGAACGTTTTAGAACAATAACAAGTTCATATTACAGAGGTGCTCATGGTATTATAATCGTTTATGATTGCACGGATCAAGATTCATTCAATGATGTTAAACAGTGGTTAGAAGAAATTGATCGTTATGCTTCCGACAATGTTAATAAACTTCTTGTTGGAAATAAATGTGATCTTATTGCTAAAAAAGTGGTGGAATATGAGGCTGCAAAAGTAATATTTGATTTTATAATTAATTAAAAGTTTTTTTTTTATTGATTAGGAATTTTAATCTTTGTTTTTTTTTTTTATAGGAATATGCGGAGCAATTGGGAATTCCATTTTTGGAAACATCAGCAAAAAATGCAATGAATGTTGAACAAGCTTTTATGACAATGGCAGCGGAAATCAAAGCACGAGTGGGTCCACCATCCGGTGCTGAAGTTGATCCCGCTAATAAAGTCAAGATTAATCAAGGACGTGATGTTGATGCTCCAAAATCTGGATGCTGCTGAAACCGCCAATTTGTTATTCATCCCCAATTAAGTAACCAAGTGAGTAGATAATCGTGAAAGATTTATTTCACATTAAATTTGTTTATCGTACTGATATTTTATTTTTTTTCTTTTTATTTTTTACTTTTAGAATAATATCGGTGAGCATCAGCAGATCCCTGATGCGTGGTTGATCGGATCAATCAACGGGGAGCCCATGACGATGTTGGTTGATATCTTTGGTTAATTCGTCAGAGAAATTTTTGGAGACAACTTATAGAGAGAAAGGGCATGCGAGTGTGAGAATGTGAGATCGATAAATGTGTGAATTGAACGAAAGTTGAAGAGAATGAATGAAAGAGAATTAATTCACTATCTATTCCCCGCCCAAGGACCATCAATTTCGTTATCAGGTTGTACAAATTACAGAAAACATTTAAAAGAAAAATAAAAATTCCTACACTAACATCTGATGATTAAGAAACAAATATAAATTTAAAAAAAAATAAACTGAATAATCGTGGATAAACAATTTATTTAAAAAACAAAAAACGTATGCGTTATTAAATTAAACTAGCGAAATTAGAAATTGCGATGAATAAAATATTTTATTTATCGTATTATCCTCCCGAAAATTATGGCAATCATCATGTGTAATAAAATTATTAACAGTGTGATTGCAAAGTGATTTTGATTTTTAAAAAATGGTAAATTGAAAAAAAAAATAAAGAACTTAATAATCACATTTATGTATGGTTATGGTGAATTTTAATGCAAAACCAAGAACAAAAAAAAATAGAAAACCAACATGGTAAAATACATACGCATACATCTTTTATTGTTAGCCTAATAATTGTAATTTTTATAGATAGCTATTCTCTCGCGCGCGCTTGGGACATGTTTTGTGCATTCATTATTTGTATTTTTGAACAATAGGTTTAAATTTATATTGAATATTAAATTACAATGTTGCAATTCATGTCCCTATATTATTATTATTATTATTTTTAACGAACAAGTGGGTGTGTGAACAGTGTTTATTTTGTAATAGCATCACATGGACAATGATGAAAATAAAAGTCACGATTCGCTTTTTTAATCATGAAATTGGAAAGAAGAAGAAAACAAATTTAACGACGTCCATTAGTTTATTTGTGAGAATCTGAAAAATTACCATTTACATTTGCATGTGCGTGTTTGCTTTTTCAATTTTACAAACGACATGCGCATGATATTATTTTTCATTACCTTCTAAAATGATAAATTTTAAAAGGTGAAATAGTAAACAAATTAATGAACGAAAGTAATAAGTACACGAATGAACTTTGGTTTTCCTTTTTATTTTATTTTTCTCTCGTTAATTATCGATACACGGAATAGCAATAGAGTTTATACTCAGTGCTAATAAATATTCAAATTAATCGACACAGAATGAATTATAGATTATCATTACCTGTGACATTTATTATATACACCGTGTCGTCTTTGTATATGCTACTTATCTATTGATTTTCTTGTTTTTCCCCTCCATACAAAAGCGAAATGATTTATCTAGCAGCGTTTTCATCGTTTTATACCTTCGATTCTTAATGATTTGATGACTATTTATTAATGGGGACAACATAACATACCCGTGAACTTTTGTCATCATTATTATTTGTTTCTGTTATGTCTTTCAATTGTATTTTATTTGTATGTGGTATACATAAAATACATAGTATTCATTATAGGGTCTTTCACGATTGAATTATTTGTATAATAACTATAGTTAGTATACATAGCCAATAAAAAAAAATTGCAATTAAATATTTGAGAAGTATAATGGACCGAACGAAAAAAATAAGGATATTTGAGGATAGTAATAACGGAATAGAATAAAATTTTTCGAATCCAAAAATGTCCCATCTACGCCCAATTTTCCTGTTTTATCATCAGAATAATTTTTTTATCAATGGGAAAAAAAAAATATACATATTTCGAAACATCACGTTGCGCTCCAATGCGTTGACTTAATTATCAACAAAAATAACTTTATTATTTAAATATATAAACGAAATTAAATCGTTTTTTTTTTGTTTGTTATCACTATATGTATGATAAACTTTGTATAATTATTACACTGAATAATAATATAAATAATTACATAATTCAATGGATTCAAATGGGGAAATATTGGTAAAGGAAATGAATAATTTGTGAATTCAACAAATTAATTATTTGACAATTTATCAATAATTCTCATTTATAATTAAATTTTTTGATAACATGTGATACACATAAAGATATCATTCTAAATGTTAATAATTATACATAATATTAAAGTTGTCACAATCAATTAATAATGCATTCGCTGTCAAAGATTAATCTCAAGGAAAATTTCTCATTGAAAATGCATTTACAACAATAATAATTCTTATTTTAAAAAGTATTTAAACACTGTGACTTTACACTTTGATCTGTAATACAATACATGTTGAAAAAAAAAACAGTATATATATCTGCGGAATAATATTCAATGTTTACGGACGCTTGGCAGTATTATCCGTAAATTCTTTCTTCCTTGCATAAGGAAATAAAAGATAAATTAGCATTTTTACATTTAAAAGAAATTAAAAATTGAAAATTCATGATTGATATTGATTTCAATTACTTCCTAAATATATGTTTATAAATATATAAAATGCACGATGAACGTAATTGACAAAATACGCATTGGATAGAAAGTAAATTCAATAATCATATTTATTTGTCGTAATAAGTTTGGCAACTTTCAAACGGTACTTTCCTTCCGTTTAATTAATATATATCATCTCATGAAGATGCATCATAGAAAAAATATACAATAAAAAAGCGAATGGGAGTGTACAAAAATATATTTGTATGTAAAACAAAGTTTGCACATCAAATTGCCTGGGCGGATATAAAATTTCATATGAAATGTAATTATTCGCTAAGGACTTTGAGTAGTTCAGATCTCGGTGATAGAGGTGCTCCAATGTTATATTCTATATTGTTATTGAATTCATCATTATATGATGGACTGCTGATGTTGTATGAATCAAATGACGGCTCGTGATTAATTCCGTCAACCAAGAATTTCTTCGGGCTCGGTGAACTTGCATTGAATGTATAATTTGATAAATAAGGTGATGATAACCATGGATTGGAATAAATGTCATCCACATTTACAGTCAATGGTGTTTGTACTTTCTCTTGAAGTATTGTCGGTAATTCAACGAACGTCTCCTGCTCAACAAACAATTATACAACGTAAAAATAGAAAAATAATGTTATATTAATGAATTAATGCAAGAAAAATAATAATAATAATAATAATAGCTCAGAGTGTAGAGAAGAAAAAATAATCCGCTGCGTTTCAGGGTGGGATTTTGAAGTGTTGTCAACAATAATACGAAAATATTAATGGATCGATACAAAAATAAATGTGAAAGTAGCAGGTAAATTCCCCAACGGAGTCAACTGATGAATTATGGTTTTGTGTCATACAGGAAAAACGAATGAAAAATTGACCCTCAATAATATCCATGGTAAAATTTGCGATCTCGTTGTTAAAATTATATTTTATATATATTATTCTTGGATCGACAGAATTTGTTTTATTTTTTCTTTTTGTTTTTTTAGCGAACGAGAATAGATGATGGGTGACGTGTGGCAACTCTAATGATGTAATAGAAATATTGAAGGTAGAGGAATGATGAAAGAATAGCAATAGTAATGATAGAAAGAAGAAGGTATAAAAAAAAAATTATGGTTGAAAAATGGAGTTAAATAATAAATGGCACTCATTTTTGGGGGAAATATTGAAACGCAGCAGACCAGGAATTCCGGTAATAAGTATCCACA
>JAQQBR010000001.1:6257919-6268359 GCA_030347285.1 Microctonus hyperodae
TTATTTTTTTTTTATTCACGTGCTTGATTTGTATTGGCACAATTTTAATGCAAGTGGAGAAATCTCGTAACAAATAAATATATACATATAAACATTCGTCATTCGTAATAGAAACGTGTCACAAATTAACGATGCCAATATAGATACCCGAAGAAAGAACTATTGAGCTAATACAACTGATTACTTGGCGAATATATATTCAATGGCATTGCAACGCGATACGAACACGGATAAATTTGTTGTATTGCATTTGTAATGTGTGCTTCAACCGATTTAATGTGGGCGTATATATGCGATCAACATTGAGAACCAGTTGTTAAAGGTATTTACACCCAAGGTTTTGATACATAATAAACCAGTGCAGCTAAATAATTCTTGCACATATTGTACTCTCTTCTTCTTCTTCTTATTCTTTTTCCTTTGATTCTTTTTTATATTCTTTTGCTCTTTCCATAAATAATCATCAAGTCGAAAGAATATTTATAAATACCAAGTTCCCCTGAATATAATTATTATTTTCATTATATTTCATTTTATTTTATTCAATGTTATCATATCAATATTTCTTCATAACTGAACTCTGCCAAACAGAAGGAGATAGAAGAATGAATAAATAAGAAGCATTGGATATAATTTAAAAAAAATAAACATAGATTATCTATAAGGATCTATCTATTATATTCCACACCAGCAAATGCTTTTTTTCTTTTTTTCATTCTCCTTTCTATTGACAGTTCCAAATTTAAAACTGGTTTTTCAAGAATTTGTCGTGCACCCGGGGTTTCATCAATGAGAGGAAAAATAACACGAAAAAATTTTTTTTCTTTCTCAAATGGTTCGACGTGTCTGAAAAAGGTCTCAACAGCACCCACAAGCATGACGAATGACAGGGATATATCTTTAGAATGTCAAATTTAAAAAGAATAACATTCGGTTCTTAGGTGATAATGTTACATTTTTTTTCATTTGTAATGTGGTAATATTTGATGATGTTTATGACAGAATATGTGACCAACGGATAGAGGTTAGGGCAGGTTAAATATGTAGCGAGTAAAACTAAAAATAGTGTGACGGCCATCAAACAATTTATACACCAACATCAGTGAGTGAAATTTTAGTACTTGCGTAATTAAAGCACGTGCAAACAAAACAAATGAAAATAGTGGCAAAATTGGTAATGCAATATTTATTTCACCGTAATAAATTATATTTTCTTCAAACACAACTATCGCAAATAAAGATTAATTCATTCATATCAAAATTGTATCAAAAATCATACATAAAATTTATGACAATGATCCACCATTCTCATAATAACTCAGGGACAAATTATCAACAATGACGTATGAATTAAATTCTCTAAAACAATTATGCAGTCTTGATATAACAATATAATATAAATATCCATAATCACTCAAGTACACAAAATGATAATAAATAAATTAATAAAAAAATGCCACGTTATATTACATGATTTATAGACACAAATAATCCATAAAGAAAGAACGAATTTTTTTTCGATGCTTTTATGCGATTTAATAATAATTGATAAGCTTTAATGAATTAAAAAATCATTTCTTTCGAAATCTCTTATATATGATTGCCACGTCAACATGCAAGCAAGCAACAGACATTGATAGAAGCGGAGATATTATTTATGATAAAAACCAAATGAAGGAAAAATATAATAGTGTTTTATGATTGAGATAGTTCATGTTTTTTCTTTTCTTTTCTGAGTATAATTTTATCTCAGTGGGTGATATTATTTCTGTTGTATATTTATTCAACAACGAAAATATACGCGGCTCTTTTATTGACGCACATGAGACATTGCTTGATACATATACATAAATTTATATATTTATATATGTGATGTGTATTTGCTCCGCGTGATAATTCGATTTATATAAATGAAACTAATACAACTATACAAGCCAACACCGGACCCGGCCATGTCGATAAAGAATTACACAATAATTTTCGCACTTGTCTGTCTCCTCTCGTGACGATTTTCTTTCGATGTCTTCTTGTTATTTTTCTGCTTTATATTTCCTTTGAAAAATGCTGTTTTGGTTTATTGTTGTGTACAATTGTTGGTAGGCGAAGATTTTTTTCCAGTTTTTTATTTTTTGTTTGTTATACTTTTCCAACGAATAATATTGTTAAACTGTTGACTGGTAAACGTGTTGGTGAATGGTTATAGTGCAAGGCTCTTTTTAACGTCGAGACAAACAAGACAGAATATTCTTTGGGTAATAATACATATTACATTATTATCACCGAAATAAATTATGGACCCACGACATATTTATTGATCATCATCATCGTCACCACTGCTTCAGTCTCAACGAACGTTATATCGCTTATATACGTCACAATTTGTCGACGTTATAAATTCTTCTATATTATTTGATTTTTTTATTGATATTATTTCGAATGTATTTTATCTATTTTTTTTTTTATAATTAATTAAAATAAAAATTCAACATCACATAATTTTTCTTAAATTTGTTTTCAACATTCTAACAATAACAGCAGTTTCAAAAATACATTTAAAATGTATTTTTTTATCTTGTTAATTTTCCATCTGTTTTCACGTTTTTCCTCTTTCACCACTTCTAACTCTTCTCAATCTCTTCACTTTCGCAATAAAAATTCACAATATTACATGAATCGAGAGTAAAAAACTTTACAAATACGCAAAGTTACAGTAGAAAACAAAATAAAAATAAATAAATTCATATATAAATTTATTAAAACACACTATTGCAAATTACACTGACGATAAAGTATATTAAAACGCTAGAGGGAGACCGAGAAATACAAATGTAGTTTGCGAATGGGTGAGATAGACCGATTATGCAGAGCAGCTCTTCTCGGCTGATCACTTACGTAAGTCGCGTGATTCGCATTAGTGTGATGTGTTATTTTTTTTCCCAACTATGATGTTACAATAAAACATTCATAACAACTTCATTCAATAATTTTTATCAGTACTCAATAATCATCGCTGTGTCAACATTCATCGTGAGTTCTTGCTGTTAAATAATATTAATGCCACAATTAATATTGATTATAAATATGAATATCCAATGATAAAACAGCCAGAAAGTGACAGTAGTTAAAAGACGCCCAAATTAATGGTGCGATAATATTCAAACAGTTTAACAATAGATATTTATTATAATATTTATATATTTTCTCATCTCACGAGAATTCACAAATATAAAAATTGACAGATTCTCCCTTGGATATTTTATCTCTTCACTTTAGATATATCCTCTTATCCAAATATCGTCTATACGTAAATATCGTTTAAATGAAATATGGGTCAACTGAGAATTGTTGGACGAACCAACGCGCACCAACGCGGGCACGCACTGTCGTTCATTCGCGCCAACTCGAACGCACGAGAGGGAACTTTACAAACTCAATCCACCCTCTCTTATTTCTCATATTCCGTCTTCACTCTCTCTCTCTCTTTCTCTCTCCTTCATTCTTATACATAACCACACACACACACATACACTAAATTATCTATTTATCTCGCTCGTATACCACACACGATCCTAATTCTCTATCTTCATCTCCACTTTTCTCCCTACCTTTTCGAGTATGCTTTTATATACGATTCTTCTTCCCCACTATTTTGAATGCATTGTCGAGTTGTGCTACCTCAACTACATTATATCACTCTTCAGAACACTTCTACAAGAACAATTTATATTATTCTCAGTGTGTAAACATTATTTACTTTTATTTTATATGTAGATATTAAACAAATAATCTATGTTGATATTTAATGTATAATAATGAGAATTGACAGCATTATTCAAGAAAGTTTTTAAAGAAAGATCAATGTGGTTCACATCATTATAATCTCACGTCAACCTTTGTACTATTTGATAAGAAATAATACAAGAAACTTTAATATTGATACATAATATCTTTTATATATTTAATTTACTGTCCCTAAGAGGAAGTGTTGAGAAAAGAAAAAAATACATCTCGAATAACATGAACAAAACAACCGACCCACTCACTTTGTAACCAGGGGGTAGTTGTACAAAATTGTATCGCATGTCTCGATACACTAGAATAATTTCAAATAGAGTCAGGAAAATATAAAGAAAGTGTTAAATAATAAAAATAAACTATCAACACTAAACTACATATATATATACATTGATAAATATATAAGTGTTATATTTACAATAATAAATACAAGTTTGCGTGTAAGATTTGATTATGAATAAATAAATTATTTCAATGAGGGATGATAAAATAAATAATTTGATTTAATAGAATTCATGAAATAAATATAATTTTCACCTATATTTTTAATATTATTTTTTTTTTTATATTTATGTCGTGTGCGTGTCTCTATAATAAATATATATATTTTTGTATCCCTTTCGCTTTTCGTTTGAACTGACGTACTTTCCCTCTCGACGAACGGTGTAGGGGTCGAGGTCATACATTGCCGCGTTGGCATTCAAGGGGATATCGACCCAATACGAAGCGCCACGTGCAAGTACAAAAAGGGGCGGTGGTGGTGGCCGCGTAGCGTAATCGTTCGTGCGCGCTAGACTTTACGTCTCAGTATTCGAGTTCTGTATTTGTCATGATGACGATTCGTTTCTTCCCTTCTCCATTAACTATCAACCACCTCTTTTATCCTTATCTGCTATACATCGATGTACATATAGGTATTATATATCAACTGTACATTTTCTCACATTTTTTTTACACTTCGGTTGATAACTAACATTTCATTTACATTCCTTAATATTATCAGAGTATGAAAACATTTTTTTGTTACATCATTTGAATTATTTTTATGTGTGTTCTATGTGCTTTTGTTACTTTTATGGAGAATATTCATTATTTAATTTTTATTTTCATTTATGTCACTAAAAATTGAATTCGTATAATAATTGTAGTGTAATGGTATTTGTTTTTATCAGTAATTAATCTCTTGAACAGGCGATTCACAACAATTATCCATTATTACAAGACAATTATGTCATACTGTCTAATTTTATCGCTAAAAGAATTGCGTAGGTGTAAAAAAAAAAATAATAATGAAACGTAATAAATGAAAAATGTGCAATGGACTATCGGAATCAGCACTATTCAATCAAATAAATTAACAAACAATAATTAACACACTTAAAAATAAAAAAATATATATATTATTCGATACCAATCAATTAGTAAATCATTATATAAATTGTTGAGTTTACAACCTATGATGGCATTGATGTAAATATGTGTTTGTGTGCGCATTAGTTTCTTTTTTTTTTATTATCGATTTCGTAAGAACGGATATTTTTATCACTTTAATTTAAGTTTTAGAACAATAGTTTCCGAAACAATTATCTAGCCTTGAAAATTCACGATAATTCATAATAATTAATTGTAACAATTTATGATATATTGTTGTATTCACTTGTTTATCCACTTATTTTTAAAGACTTACAACTGTTGAACCAACTGACTGTATTGACACTCTTATAAGAGTTTCTTCCAAGTTTCGTTGCGCTTCGATCGAGAATGATGCGCGAAATACAACACGATTCATCCTGAACCCTCGTCCTCATTTCATCCACAATATCTACATCACGCCAGCGCGGACACACTCCCCATGACGCAACCCTCCGAAATCTCTCGTAAGTTAGAGAAATTCCAGTCAATGTTTCATATATTTTCTTTTTTCTATTTAACTTTATTTTTTCTTTCTCCACCTTAACTTCATCACAGTATCTAATCTAAAGATACACATCTATGCACTCATTCTTTATCTTCATGACTTCAATATATTCCACCCACATTGAATATCATCAGCAAGAATATTGTCTGAGGTCAATGAACAACACCATTGATGCTAAGACTCAGTAATAATAAAAAAACAAAAAGACAATAGGAAGATACAAATAAATTGTACAATGTTATTTTTTATTCTGGCTAGACTTACCTCAAAATATGATTGACACAAACGACAGACAGGGGTTTACGTTGCTTCACACAGTGAAGGAGAGTTGCCTGGGTTACCACCCAGGCATAGCCGCCCTTTTTTCCGAGGAAACGGTATGCCATAGTTTCACATTGTCCTTTGCTGAATACTGAAACAACATATGATATAATGAAATAAAGGAAAAATAAAATTTAAGTTATCATTACAACTTATTGTGAATAAATCAATACAGAGAATCATTCTTGTAAATTGTTTTTTATTGTTAAATTGTAGATAAATATTAAAGAAGATTTTATATATGAATGAGTGAATCGAAAAAGAAAAGTGCGTAGTAACGCAAAATGTGAAGGGATATAAAGGCTGCCGAGAATACGATCGTAAAATAACCGATATGATTCAAGAATACGACAAGTGTCTCTGGAGAGACAAATACAGGGAGAACAAAAGGAGGATAGTATAAAAAAACCAGTGAGAGATAACAGGGGATAGAGAGAAGATTGTGGGTGGAGCGAATGAAAATCTCTCCCTAACATCTTGAAACGTATACAGTGCATTGCCTTTCGTGGATTCTTAACGAGGATTTTCTCTCGTCCAATCCCGATTGTTCAAGAAGACGATTCGTAAAAGCAAACTGAGAGATGTTTCATCGCTCCTCGCTCATACCCGTTGTGTTTTTAACTTTATTTTACCATAGAGTAGAGATTGCATCATAAAACTGTATGTATATACTTACAGGCCTTGAAAGATTTGTCAAGTGAAGAATTATCCAGAGCATGATGAAATTCAAAGACGGATTTTCCAATGAGTTCATCACTGCTCCATCCAAGATGCTCGGACAATCTAAAATTTAAAATAGAAAAATTCGTTATAAGACATTTATTTATTCCGTTATTTTTCAATATAGGAATTATTATATTATACAGGTATACATATTATTTACTAACCTCTCATCGACGTAAGTAAACTTCATATTGAGATTGTGTTTTGATAAAAATGTGTGGCGTCCAAGTGGAACTTCAATATTACTTGGATGTGGTATCGGACATCCAACAATAACTAATGAAGCATGATTACCCTGGCGCGATACTTCGCTATCATTATGGTCTTTCATATCGTCACTGCCAGAGTCTGAGGAATCGTGTTGTTCGTGTTTTACCTCATCGTCATTCTCAATAGCAATTATTTTAGATTCACGCGTTATCATCGGTCGTCCTACGCAATGGATAACCTAAATGAAAAAAGAATACAAAAAAAAAATATGAAATTTTATATAAATTTTTTTTTCATCATTACATTAAATCAATAAATCCAATATGGAATATTTTAGGTTAAGATAATATTAGGTATATGCTATTTTTACCTTGTAAGAGGCACTTTTGAGATTAACTTTTCTCCCTTTGTTAGTGAGTGTGCACTTGAGTCGTAGAAAGAAATTAACTGGACGTTTTTCGTCTATATCTTCAGATTTCATCAGTAAATATTCTCTCAATTCATCATGATCACATGGATGACTATATTCATAAATATTTTGGCCCATCAATTCCATTTGCGATACACCCAAATAATCACAAATATTTTCTGATAAATAAATCATATCGCCATTTCTGGAAATCATCAAAACGAAACCGTCCAAAGCTTTAGGAATAAGTTGGTCCATATTTGCATCAGGTTGTGGAATTGTTTGTAGCTCATGTAAAGCATTTACCACACTACGAGCCTTCAAATACGCAATCGCCAACCTCATCACACTTGCTTTATCTAAATGCGTTGCTTCATCCGACTTCATTGGCAGTGACGCTGCCAAATCAACAAATATATCAGTTTCACGACTTCTCCGATATCTCGCCGCATCTCGTGATTTTTCCTTTCGCTTTTCATTACTCCTGCAAAACAAAAAAAAACACACACACACATAAATACAATGACTGTTATTCCATAAATAAAATTCTTTATTTTTTAACTTATTCATATAAAAAAATTTATTAGCAATAAAAATCCGGGAATAAAAATGCAATGTTACCACAATCATACAGGACTTTGTGATTATTCCTATCTAAATTTAATGTTGAGTACATAAAATCCACATGATTCACCCAAGAAAGATCCAGAGAGAAAAACCTATCTCTTATCATTTCATTTTACCAATATGTTTGTTACATCTTTACAAACGCCCACACAAATAAAACCATATATACATTATATATATATACACTCAACTCACAAATAATCTTCGAAGAAATCTCCGGATTGCTGCTCCTCATCAGTATTTTCACGAAATGGACAACGATTCGGATAACATTCACGATAAAAATTGTATTCATTAAATGAAAAATTTTCATTATACAATGGTAATACATTATTATAAGAAGTATTCCAATTTGATTCGAATGTTTTATTTTGAGTATTTGTATTTAATGGAGTGGATATAGCAGCACCAACCGAATCAAAAAATGGACAATTAGTAATGGAACAATTGAGCCATTGAGCTTCAGTGCAAGGAATACCGTTAGATATTATTGAAGTGGATGATTGATTGGCGTTGGTATTCATATCATTGGTATTGGCAATACCAATAAAATTATGAGGCCGATCAATTGTCGACGGATTAAAGGAGCCACAAACATTCATACAAGATTGATTGCTGTAAGATGCATATGCTGAATCTACAGTGTTATATTGTCTTGTTACAGAATCAATTGGTCTCCTAAAAACTCGATGGTGTTTTGTCGATTGAATTTTGGACGATGATGTCATTTCATCGTATGCAACAATTTTATTATTATTACGATAGGAAAATAATTGTGCAAGATCTTCCACATCAACTGAGCCATTCCATGAACAAGCGCCACCTGGATCGTTATTAAAGTGATTAAGATTGTTGCCATAAACATAGCAAGGTTGAGGCAACACGTGATTACGGCCCCAACATTCATTATTCTCACTGATAGACAAACAACCACTCATTATTATTTTATCGTTTTAAATAATTCATTCGTTAATCGCTTGTACAATTCAATTTTTATTTTTAATCCACTGATAATGGCACTTAAGAATTTAAAAGATATAATGTATATGAACAATAAAAAATTTCAACATATTTTGTTATATAATTACACAATGAGCTATTTTAGAATCACTAATAAATTCTTTAATTCTTTATTATATTTTATATTTTATTAATATTATATTATATACATAAATATATGTATTTTTTTATTTTTCAAGCTGTATTATATTGCAAAATATATTGAGGAATAGATTATTGACACGACCAACAGCGTGTCCACTACTAGAATGAACAATTTCAACCATCCATCATAGTATCTACTTCATTATTTGTCAATCGATATCGCTCTTGGCGATAAAATTGAAAATAAATTGATATATACAATACATATATGCACTCGACCACTGGTCAAATAAAATTTTTTTTATCAAGACTGTGTCACTCTGTATCTTTGCCCGAATACTTCAGTAAAGTACCTATATGAGAATTAATTTTCATTATCTATCATGATTATTCAAAATCTTAGATTTCTTAGGTTTCTTTACATAGTACCATTCAAAATATTTTATGGACATTAAAGTATTTAACTTAAAATATTACGTGTATAATTATTATTTAAACATTAAATATAAAATTATTTTCTTTGTATTAAAGAATTTCTATATGTAATTTATATTAATTTTATATATTTATTCATTTCATTTTTACGATTAATTGAATTAAACACTAACGAAGAAAGATTACTGATAAAATAATATGATTGATTATCTGAAATATCAGAAAAAAAAGGATAATTTTATATCGAAGAATGTAATTAATTCTCAAAAGGCAATTAAAATTTCAAGCTATTGCTCAATTCATAATATAGTATCACAGACAAAATGTTTCTTTCTTTCTTTCATTTATAATAAATATCACGTCCACCAATTTTTTTATTCAATAAATCGCTCATTTATTCAGTTAAGTAAACTAAAATACGTAAATTTTCGATATATTCATACATCAATTATATGATAATTTCAAGTTGTTTTCATAGTCTGCTTAAGAAAAAATCACAATCCAGAAAACCTCGCTTAAACGATATGTATAGAAGTTTTATAAAGCTGCGTCAACCGACAAATAGAAAAATCCACATATCAATCAACTCATTTGTTTGACAACTAATAATTTATATTCATAATTGCTTTAGCAATACACAGCGTTATAATATTATATAAATTATTCCAATAGTACTTGACTGCAGTATGAAAAAATATTTCTTTGTGTTTTACTCGCATTTTTATAATTTGAATAATAGTTCCTGAATGCCGAATATAATAAACAAAATTTACATTTTGTGATAATCATATTCACAATTGTTTTATGAAAATAAAATATCATATTTGTATATTCATCTATAAATATATATCCATATAATAATATATGTTTATAAATTTGGAAATATTACTCATGAAGA
>JAQQBR010000001.1:6282450-6315230 GCA_030347285.1 Microctonus hyperodae
AAGAACTATCAGTTTTATATAGACTCTATATTCATTATCATTGTCATTAACTTACGACTGCGGAAGAGTTTAAAAACTATAAACAGGAAGAAGAATATAGATAATTTAAAGATAACGATTGGAAAAAAAAACGATTATATATAACTTATTTTATATACGAATCATTCTCAATTTATTTTTGTTCTTGCTTCATTCATTTTTTTCCATTTATATAGTTACTGTTATCATTATTATTTTATTTTTTATCCAGCGATTCCGAGGGATTGCCCGGAACGAAGACTTGGACTTTATAACATTCATCCTTGTCATCATTCTGTCTCAGTCATCCACTATTTTACTCTCTTTCTCTTATACTCACTTTCATATCTTCATCTTCATCTATCGTTTTATTTTCTTTTCTCTCTTTCATGTGTGTACATATATATATGTACACTACCAACACTATTACTAATACTACTATACTCCTATTACTGCTGCTGTTACTCTGCTATACACCCTAACGCTTAACGCGCCGTGACGTCGGCGACCAACTGTAGGGATTTAGGGTGATTTCCCCGGGCTTAGGGATTAGATAATCCAATCGATTGAACGGTGTATGTATATGTTTCCAGACTGCTGTTATTGCGAGGTGCACATGAAGCTGTAAATAATCGACGAGGACGAGAGAGACGATGCTGTGACTGGATTGTAAATGATGAAGAAATATAATGAAGCAAAGTAGAAGATATCATCAGCAGGCGAAATAAAATAAATGATTGTTGTACAATCTTTATAAAAATGAGATGACGAGAAGAGAATAGAAAGAAGAAGAAAGATGTGAGTGAACGTCAACAGAGATCGAGAATGATAGAGAGTTGAGGTTGTAGTCGAGGAAGAATATTATATCGGTTGGCAATGACAAGAAAATGGAACACACAGCCGCACCCTCTGCTGAGGGTCCAACAATGTCCCGGCGACCTGGCCCGTGTCTTCAGGCCGCTTTGGCGTATATTCACCACCATGTAGCCGAACGTAACCAATCGATACCGGCTAGAGAGAACCGACGGTTTTCATACCGACTCTCGCTCTTCATCGCTGTCTCTTTCTCTATCTATCTATATCTGTCTCTCAGTTGCGTTCTATCTCTCTTTCTCTCATGTTCAAGTTGACTATCGATCGTTCGACGAACGTGTCTGACTATATGTCTCTCTCTCTGTCTATCTCCATTTATCTATTTCTCTGTTTCTGTCTGTTCCTCCCTTCCTCTCTTTCTCTCTTTTCCTCTTTTATCTGCCATATTGCCGCTTGGAGAGGACTTGCTTTTCCACTCTTCTTCGTGCTCGATGCATCAGAATGACTTGGGTGAGCCAAGAGGTAGATTTCTCTCCTTCCTCTCTTGCTTATATGTTTCTCGGGTCTATCCACCTCCTTTCTCTCCTCCTCGTCGACGTGCGGACCTCGCGAGATGATGGATCTTGCACTGGCGAGACCCCCGAGAATCGTCTTGGAAGCAAAGTGAGAGAAGTTATATCTGTACAGCAATGAGAGATAAAGAATGAAAATAACAGAGTTTCAAAAATAAATGTTAAACTCGGGGAAAAAAATCATTAAAAAAAAATAATAAAAAAAAAGTGAGAAAAAAAATATATTAAAAAAAAATTAAAAAGGAAAAAAAAAGCAAACAGAAGCCTACATACAGCTTGCATTTAATGAGATCATGTACAAGTCTAAATAGTGTGATACATTTCTACGCTTATTCTCCAATTGTAGAATTTAAGGACTCTATTTCTCCATAATGACAACCCTGCCCCTCACCTCTTTCGCCTTTCGTGCGTTTCTATATGTGTGAAAATGAAAAGAAGAAAATTTTGATGAATATTGAAGATGACAATGCAAAACAAAAAAGCATGGATTGGAAATATATGAAATTTTTATTGATAGAACGTACGAGATTGTCCTTTAGTAATTGAAGACGCTAGATCATGTAAAATTATTAAACTAGAAGAGGAAAGGAAAAGAAAATCAATACTTTACATTACTGCATAATGAAAAGTATGAAAAAAAAAAATAAAAAAAAATATTGAGAAAATTCTGAAATAATGTTAAGCGTAAAATTTCTCCGTGGGTTTTTCATACATATATATGTAACCCGGTTGTTTTTTTTTTCTTTTTCTTTTCCTTTTTATGAGGAAGGCAAGTGTGCGTGCGTTATTACAAATGTGTGTGAGTGTGTGTCGACTATAAGTGAGAATGCTGTGAAGAATGTATAAAGAATGCCAGTGAATATGAGATTAGTATAAGAATAAAAAGATATTTTGTTTTTTGTTTAATTTTTTTTTTTCGTTTTTTTTTTAAACAAAATTATTATTATTTTTATTATTATTATTTTTTGTTAGATAGAAAAACCGACGAGTTACCTCGTGCGAGGAAATAAGAGTATTGCGATGTATTCAATTGAAAACTCGGGATGAAAATGACGTCCCAAGCATTGTAAATAGTTGTGTATAACATACGCATAGATATACATATTGTATACATATATACACAAATCTATATATATATATATATATATTATATATAAAAACATGAATATATATATAGATGAATCATTCACTGACTGTAAAATGCCATCGAAATATATTTATATTTCATGTTAAATATTCTGTTTATTTTTTCATTTTTTATTTATTCATTTATTATTTTTTAATTTACGCTCATACATTTTTCTAATCGATGAGGCAATTCAACATTATCTCTGATAAAAAGACAAATAAAATAATAAATGAGATTTATGTTTATGTTTCAAAAATGTGCCTATTGGAAAAGTTAAATGTACCGAAAAGAATGAAGAGAGAATATAATGTTCATAATAGTGATTTATATACACGTATATATAGATACATATACTATCCATATATACTTTTGTATTATCTGTCTTTCTTGTCTTAGAAAAAAAATCAACGTGTCATTTGCTTCATGGGCTTTTGCGACAACAAATTTTTCTTTTCTCTTCTCACGTCTCGCCACTTCGCGTCACGTCGCTAAGTCCCGTCTTTATAACTATCTCTCTTTCATTCTTTTTTTTTTTTTATATATTTTTTTTTTCTTAATCTTACTCCCACTCTTTCCTTCTGCTCTTTCATATATGCGAGTCTTTATACATATGTATAATATAAGACTCGTCCTCGTACTCATCAGTCTTATACCCGGGGATTCAGGTAGGTATTATGATATACACGTAAGTCGTAAGTGCTTGCCAAGTGGGCCAAATAACATCGACAATATAAGTTGTCATGTCCAAAGCATACATATACTACGTAAGTATATACATATAAAATTATATACGTATGTATGTTGTATGTATAGTTTATGAAGAAGACTTCGAAGTTTACCTGCAAGGACAGGATAATTATACTGCTAAACATTCAAATGGAATATCATAAATGGACGTGTGACATTTACATTTCAATATTAAACTTTAACTAATAAATTATTTTTTATTTTTACATATACATATATTTATATGAAACATACATTTTTGTTTTCTGATGAAATATTGATCGATATGTATGGGTTTATATATAAATTCTAATTCATATTCATTCATGAAATGCATATTTTTCTGCACTTGGTCGCAATTTATTTTAGAGGACAAATTGAGTGGAACCATCACTTGTCATGGCGTGTGTATATATATGTATACGTTGCTATATAAATATACATACAATTTCTTTTGTGAGGATAATGGTCAAATGCTTCAAGGTTTGAAACAAAGTTCAATGATAATATGCAATTAATTAATTTTTACGATTATTATTTGTCATGTGTATATACATGTAGGTATATTATATTTATATATTGAATTGTCAATCGATGTATAGGTAAATTTATGGGTCGAATTTTGAAGAGCTTGGAAAGTTTATCTATAAAATAGAAATGTTCAATCTGATTTGTTGTGTTAAATCTTCATCGCTTAATATGCATTTTGTTTCATATTTCATTATCATCAGTACCATAATTGTCTTATACTCTTAGGTAGTTGAACATATATATATATATATAAATAGGATTTTTGTATCTAGTAATAGTCTTAGTGGAAAAGCATATTATGAACATAACGATAAACGTGAAATAAATGGGATTCTTCGACGAGGTTATGTTGTTAATTGGTTTAGTGAAGACGTTGGAGCTCCAATGTATTTACAACTCAAACACATTTATTTATATCTATATATAAATATATAAATGTGTTCATTTTTTTAACGATGACAATGTACATTGTATGACTGTGTCTTTTATTTTTATATTTTTTCGTATATGTATGTTGTACACACATCTATCATAATCGTTCATGCCATATAGCGATTATATACGTATATGACAATTTATTCATACTTTTACTATCACATTGTGCGTCACAAAGTTGATAGTTTTTAATTGGTAATACCCGCATTGATACTTCATTCGCAACATATTCATATATATAAAACAACTTTTTTATACGTTATATGTATATATATACATGTATATCCAATGTTTTATTTTGGCTTCATTGGAAAATGAAATAATGGCATTTGAGGGATGGGAATCGAATGGAAATGTAGAGCAATGAAGAGAGGGAGTATGTAAGAAGATTAAAAATCCAGATATATGTATAATATATATATCATTCACATGCGATATATGCCTTATATTTAATATTTATATTATTGTCGCCATTTATTTTTCATATTCTATCTACATAATCCATCTATATTCATTGATGAATAAATAAAAATAATTGTCTAGTGAATGAACACGTCAGTTTGCATAATTGCTTGAAAAATATTGGCATCTTGAAATTTTCATTCGCCATTGCAGTACTTATATGCATGTACATTATTTTATAAATACATATACAAGAATTTTAATTATTTTTTATTCATTTTTAATTTTATTATTACAATATTGAGCAATATTGGATAATTCGTCATGAATTTTGCGTAATAATATCAAATATATAATATACATATATGTATATGTATTATTTATTTAAATAGACAGTTTTGGAGTAAATAAATATGTTTTATAAAAATTTGAGGACAAATAAGTAATTTGAATGATTGAAATAGGTTAGTTAGTATTGGTATAACGATCATAATGAATAATAAAAAAACCAACGAAATTCAAATAGATATGTACGTATATTTATATAAATGGATAAATAGAGAGAGGATGAAAGGAGTGAAAGAGAAATAGTTATCATCAGACGCACGACACCGAGCGAGAGCTTCTAGCTAAACGACACGTAAGTGAACACATAGTTACATAAATTGCCGCTACGGCACGTCAGCGCACTGCGATCTTTTTACAGTCAGTTGTCAAAACGGCAATGGTAAATTTACGGAATATAGATAAAATAATCAGTGACAGAGAGAATTTTTGAGGCTAAATTTCGCGGCCACTTTGGCTAGCGTTTATTATAATATATACATCTATACATAAAAGAAAAATATATAAAACATAAGGAGAAGAAAAATTCAAAAAAATTAATCAAGTAAACAAAATTTGGAAAAATGAGGACGACTATGATATTGCTCATCAGCATATCACTTACATGCATTGTCATTGGCAATGCTTATTACCAAAAAAAACAATTTTATCCTTCTGTTGTCTACATAACCAAGTCAAATCCCAGTATGGCAGTGAGTTTATCTTATTTTTTCATTATATTATTGTATATAATGTTTAATAGTAGTCATTAAGTATCACTCGAGTTAATTGCCATATTATTATTGTGGTCTTTATTTTTTTCCCAGGTGATTTATGTGCAAGGATTGATACTTGTTTTCATGACCAACACTTTCCTCAGGAAAATATTCTTTGGTACTTTACGCGCAGCTGAATTGGAGGTATAATGTTTCTATGATAATATTAATAATATGTTAAATTACAATTATATAAATTGAAACGTATCTTATTTGTCTTATCAGCACTTATTAGAAAAAGCCTGGTATGCTGTAACAGAAACATGTTTGGCATTCACAGTCTTCAGGGATGATTTCAGTTCAAAATTCATCGCACTATTCACACTATTGTTATTCTTAAAATCATTTCATTGGTTGGCTGAAGATAGAGTTGACTATGTAAGAGCCTTATCATTTTTTACGTATGTATTTTATTGTTTGAACAATTTCATATGATAACTTTGTTATTACAGATGGAAAGAAGCCCAGTGATAACATGGTTATTTCATTTGAGAGTAGCAACACTATTGATTCTATTGTCATCTATAAATTTGGCATTAATTGAGTATGCATATAATTCAACGATTGCTAAAGGTGCATCTGTGCAATTGGTATTTGGATTTGAATATGCAATATTGTTAACTGTTGTGCTTAATATCAGTGTTAAATATATACTGCATACGATTGATTTACAAAGAGAAACTCCATGGGAAAATAAGCCAGTATTTTTATTGTACACTGAACTCATCATTGGTTTTATCAAAGTAATTATTGACGTTTAATTATATCAAACATATGAACATTTTGTTTTTTTTTTTTAACTTTTCTAATCAATATACGTTTTTGGATTTATTTTTATTTAATTTTTTTCAGGTAGTACTTTATGTGGCGTTTGTAACTGTTATGGTTAAATTATATACTTTACCATTGTTTGCTTTACGACCAATGTATTACACCATGCGTAACTTTAAAAAAGCTTTCCAAGATATTGTCATGTCGAGAAGAGCTATCAGAAATATGAACACCTTTTATCCCGATGCCACTCCTGAAGAACTGGCGGCTGCCGATAATGTTTGCATCATTTGCCGGTATTTAAAAAAACATCCTTTTGCATTAGTATAAAGATTTAAACATAATTAATTTTTTTTTTTATTTTGAAACAGCGAGGAAATGGTGTCTGCAAGCAAAAAACTTCCGTGCAATCATATATTTCACACAGCGTGTTTGCGTTCGTGGTTTCAACGTCAGCAGACTTGTCCTACGTGTCGCTTAAATATATTAAGACCTGCTACAACTAACGCCGACACTCGTCCGCAAAATCAGGCGCAGGGTGCACCAACACCGCAACCAACTCAGAATCCTGGCGCCAATCAAAATGGTAATTAAAATATTATTATTGTTGAATATTGTCGAAATTTACCGTAAAATTTATTTATATTTTATAGGACCGCGATTTGAAGGAATAACTACTCTTGCTGGTTTGAGAGCAGCAATTGCGCAAGGAACTGCATTTGCACCTGACGGAATGCCATTTTTTGCACCGCCGTTTCCATCGGTAGTTCCTCTGCCACCAGTACCAACACCACCTCCAAATTTAACAGCGCTCACTGAGGAAGAGCTCAATGCAATGGAGGGTAATTTACGTCAAGCTGTCGAAGCACGAATACAAACATTACAGAGGGTGCAATTACTTCTCGATGCAGCCAATGCTATGATGAACCAATATCAAACTGCAGCTGCCACCGCCAAGTGCGTTTTAATTTTTTTATTTTGAGAATTTATCCATTTAACTATTTTATTCATAAAATATATTTGTTTAATTATCTTTGCTTGTACAGTATACCAATGCCATCAACTAATAGTTCAACAGAATCAAGTTCGCAAGCGAAAACTAATGATGCTGAAATCAAAATTCCGCTCTTTACTTCAACGTCAGCTGAAAGTAACATTGCATCAAAATTGACAATTCCAGAAGTTTCAAGTCTCCATTCATCAAGTGACACGACTTTAACTGCCAGCAGTAGTAATGCCGGTGGTGAAGGAGGAGATCCATTACCATCAACGTCAGGAACTCAACCTGAATCTGATGATGAAGCATCCCTCTTAAGACGAAGACGTTTGGAAAAATTTACAGCCCATTCGTCAACAACGACAAATTGATGAGATTTATGATGATAAACAATCTCATATAGATACAAACGTACACAAAACAAAAAAATGTAATATGGAAAATGTTTTAATGTCACCAAACTCCATAGAAATGTTATTGCAATTTCGTACAATATGTGTCGTGATAATTGTGGTTATTGACTACTAATTTTCAAAAGTTTTTTCGCCAACATCAATTCAATGTAATTCTAAAAACAAAAATATCTGTCGGACTGAACGTTTAAATCTATAGAGAATAAGTTCATTCCTCATTTCTCATTCATCTCACTCATTTATTTTAACATATGATGCTAGCATAACAGCTTCATATTTTTTCTTTTCTCTTTTCTCGTATTTTGTACATAAATTTTTCTGAATCGCAGGGAAAAAGAAAGCAAAAAGTCGTTTAAAGTCGCCTCAGTATCTTCCATCGTATGCTCTATCTGTGCAGTTGTCTTCAACATTATTTCCCGTTATTTCTTTGTAAGATATAAAATAATATATACAAATCAACGGAAAATGAAAACACAAAAAGAAGTAATTTATACGCACTCCTATCATGAGTGTACATACGAACATTGTCAACGTTCTTCATTGTGAATAATAATAAACTCAAAATATTTATAGCATTTTATTGCATGTATGTATGGTGTACGGTTGTTTAAAAAAAAAAATAATAATAAAGGTGATGTACACATTGCAAATTATTTTGAATGCACATAATTCTCAGGTACTACGCGAGACTTTCATTGTGAAATATACATATATCGTATAGACTTATGATATATGTCATATAGCAACGTGTACAAGAATATTAGAGCGCAATTAATCACCACGTGTAATAAACTTATTTGTTTACAAATGCTGTACATTTAATTTTCCTGCCCTTACCTTATAATCACCACGTGACATTGAAATTACAGATGGCGCATCATGTGATTACAATATACATATATATATATATATTTTCTCATATCTCTTTTTTATATAAAAACACACACACGATTACAGGAACTTTTATATGAGAGATTTTACAGTAGTTTTCATGTAAACGCTTATCATTCTCTGTTACACATTTACATACAGAAATACTGATAAATATTGAAGGTAGAAAATTTCATGCCAAAATCGTTAATAGGGAAACGCAAGGCACACATAACCTCCAATCGAAGAGGAAAAAAAAAGTAAAAAAAAAATATACGTATGGAAAAAAAGTATCCCCTGAAGTCAGAGAATATTGTGAGAGTATCTATATGTAAAAATATATCACCACCAACGACGCGCAAGACATTGAACAATAATGATGAAGTAAAGAAATAGCGTTACAGTGTTTTATTTTTAATGTAATTTCATTTTTCTTTTGTATATGTATGTACGTATGTATGTATGTATATATTTAAATTTGTTTGAAGGTTGAAATACTAAAATACTGCGAAAAAACCCTTGAATTTCCAAGTTGTCAAGTATAAATAAGTATATGGTGTTATTATTTGTTTAAATAACTTTTGTCGGTGCATTTAAGTGATTAAACAAGAGTTAAAGCCGCTTACGGATGTCATTCATGTCTCCAACATTTGTCGCCAACACGTCTGCCCCGATCAAAATATTTCGAGGGGTTAATGGCCAACGAATTAATTTGAACGAAAGAAGTGATTCTGATGGTGATAATAAACACCAAAGTCGAGTTGTAGAGTTTGAGCTGAGAAACGAATCTCAATCGGCCAATTTTTTTATTGATATTTCAATATTGTTAACAATTGTAATTCTCTGGAATATAATTACTCATCAATTATTAATCACTGTTTTCACAGTGTTGTATGCACTACTGAGATGTAAATCTATTCTATCATCAGTTACAACAGGTGATTTGAGATTATTTAATGTTTTTATATAATCATTTGTTGTTTATATTTTGATTTTAATGTTGGCATTTTGATAATTTTAGATACGTTGTTGGTGGTGGAATCAGTTGGAGTACAAATAATTCGAAAGCGGACTGTTTCTTACTTTGAATCTACTACATTTCTGCCGTGGAATACTGTAAAAGATGTCATCATTAACGAAGTTATAACTGGAGTATGTATTAAATGAAAAAGCTTGATAACGTTATTCATTTTCATTTACTTGTTTACAAATTTGATTATTTATTATTTGATAGAATCGAGTACTTTACTTCTTGACATTAATTGTGCGAGACACGTCGTGTGATAAAGACGAAACAAAATTGGTTCCCCTGTTTCGTGATTTAAAACCAGAAAGAAAATGCCTGGAATACATGTACGTACGTCTGGCAGATATGATTACGTCGACAAGGAGAAGGACCCTGTCTTGACTGTCCCTGGATCTTATTGGCTGTGTCATAAGAAAAATATTTATAAATTTACATTTAAGTATCATCGAAATTCACGTGATACAGCGGAATTTAACTATGGGAAAGAACTTATGAAGGTAATACGTCGAATAATTAAATCTCAACCGCGTCAAGGTCAACAATTTGGTACACATCATCTTCTGGTAACTTATAATCATTCATCATGGACACGTCAAGATAAAATGTTTGCAATATTAAAATTTCGCGATCGTGCGAACGCCAATGCTTTTCCAAGTGCATTTATACTTACAGTAAAGATTCTCAATGCAGCTTCAACATTAAATAATGTTGATGGATACGATGATGAATTAATTGTTTATAAAAAAAATTTAGATAAATCACAATGGAGTGATAATGATCAAAATAATTCTAATTCAGATGTTAATAGTGTGTCTCAAGAAACACGAAATTCGTCTACTATGACAGCTGATGAGACTTCGAATGATTCAACGACGCGATTGACACCAATAAATACCACAAATATTAATTTATCAACAGCCGATTCAATTAAATGCAATGAAAAACCAAAAACAACAAACTCCGCTTCATTCTTTGGTGATCTAGAAGATTTACCACTTGTAGAACGATATTTACTTGATCCACAAGATCCAAATTACGAACCACCAAGATTGTTATCATCATCGCCACCAAATCAGCATCAAGAACATTTTAATGAAATGCAGGAGACTGTGGATATGCCTTATCAATATTTAATTGAGCGTGAAATAGAACGTACGAGAAAAAATGTTACAAACAATTCAATTGGTGAGACATCATCATCACGAAGTCGTATTAATTCAACAAATACAATTGACAATGCTACAGCACATTCAGCTAATATAACTGATCTTGTAATGGAAGGTCTTATGTTTACAATTAGACAAGATCAAGATACTGTAACTGTTATGGAACAAAAAACTAAATTGGAGCCGGATGAAGTATTGGAAAATTCTGAAAAAGCAGAAACAAAAGAGGGTGTTGAATGTTTACTAAATGCTAGTCTATTAAAATTGGAAAATTTAATAACGAAAATCGAAAGATCAGGTAAATCTATAGACCGAACTGATGACAACTGCAAAACTCCATTGTCAATAAGCCCTTATTATACAGTAGGTAGTAAAATTACAGAACATCAGCAAACAACTTGTGATACTAGCAATGAGAGTTCAGCAATGGTTAAACCATGTATTCTTGGCTCTAATACACCGAAGGACGGTTCATTCATTGCACCTAAGACATGTAAACGATTATTCAAAAATCATAATGATAAATGGAATAATTCGGACTCGTCCCATGAAAAATTAAGTTCTGTCAGTACACACTCCATCCTCAACAATACTGTTAATAGTAATAATAATAATAATAATAACAGCAACTCAATCGATGCAATGGATGATTCTATTGCAGAACCAATGGAAGAAAGCAATACTGATGAATCTATAATAGAAAAATATCAGCGGGATTTTAGTGATGAATTGTATCGTGAAAACGATGCAAAATCACATGCATTCAATAATGATAAAATAGCGAAAGATGAAAAAGTACTTTTTCCGGTGGCGCTGCATCAAGTAAATTCAAATAATAAAACTAAGAGGACTAATTTACTCATCAATGGCGCGGATTTAAAACAATCATTAAATAACAATAATCCAAACGCATCAAAGTGTAAATTAAAGGTTCCACGTATTGTGTCTACAGAGATTGTCAAGTATGACCTATCGTCATTACGATCTTCTCGGCTTCGTAGGCGGTTAGATTTAGATGAAGATTACAATAAACCAATTGACAATAGAGAAATACGTTTAGAAACCTTGTCCGATATAAAGACCCCTACTCAAAAGGAATTAATGCCCATGTCTAACGAGGAGAAAATAAATAATGTAACGATACATCGACGTCGACTTACAGCTAAGAGAAGACTTCGTGGTCAAAAGAATGACGATAAACTAAAAGAAACAACAATAGAAATGTGGAAATTCGTGCGGGATATGACTTATGGTGTTAGAGTAGTATTACAACGTTTAGATTTATCACGTATTGCCAATGGTATTGGGAAAAATTGTTGATTTGTGAATTGTAAATAAATAATATAGTTAATTTGTTCAAGATACAGTTATGAAATTAATTAATGTGCTCGTATCACAAAACAATTTCTACATGTATTAAATTAAAGCGGTGCAAAGTGAAATTTAAACAAATATATGTACTGGTCAAAAAATAAATGTGAATTAATAGTATGGGCCAAAAAATGGGCTTCGAATAGTGTAAACTTCGTACTCATTATGTTTTAAATAGTTAGTTATGTTACATAAACATAAAATAAATATTATCGTTATATATGACAAATTTGATTCATTTATATACACATCATTTTTCTTATTTTCTTTATAAATATTCTACATATATCATTTGCCTTTTATCATACAATCAATTGGACATGATTCTGCATTTTTAATTTGTTCTAAAACAATTATTAAATCATCAATATTGGTTAATATTTTGTTAAATTCATTATCAGTTCGTTTCCAATTTTTATATTTGTCCTTATTAACTATCAATGCATTTTGAAATAATATTTTTTGATCGTCTGTAATCGATATTTCGTCCAACTTTTCAATGACATCTCGTCTCGGTGATTTCATCTGCAAAATAAAATCATACATTAACAAAAACAATATTATTTTAGCACATTTAAATACTTTATTGACTAATCCATTTACATTAATACGTCTGATAAGATGAAGACATTGTTCAAGCTCGTCTGCACATTTGGCAGGATATCTTTCACGTACATCACATAATTCAAAGAGTGCATCCTCACACTCTTGTTCCAAGTCTTCTGTAATAATAATAATGATGATAATAATATAATAGAATATTTATGTTTCCACGCTAATGGAATGTTTTATTTGTATGTATATATTTATGTATAGCTGTTTAAATATTCAAGCTCCAAAAAATTACTTGTTCCAATTCGAAAATTTTTCTTCACATCTGTAATAATATTAATACGATAAATACAGGCTTACCAATATCAGTACACATAATTTATAATTTTACCGATTCTTCGAATGATTATTTCACATGCAAAAGTTGTCAAAACAAGCCCCACCAGCGTCGAATTTCTTTAGAAAAAAAAAATTTTATTCCTTTATATTCTCATCAATATGGTGGCGCCCACACTCTATCCGCGGCGATTGCATTAACTATTGCACATTTAATGTTTCAGGCCTGAGAATACCGGGAGGTCGTTAAACGCAAAAAAAAATATTGTAAAAAAAAAAGCACAACGAAAAACCAATCCGTTATATATCTAAAAAACAATTTTCTTTACTATGTTTATTAATAACTTTTTCACATCAATTTCATTGACTACCTTCCTTAACCTCTAATTTAGCTGTATGTCATTACATTTTCCAAAAATTGTGAAATTTAATTTATACATATACTAAAAATTTCAATACATTTTAAAATACTATATAATTTTTGTATATACTTAATTAAAATTAAAATACAAATACAAAAAGAAAAACAAATAATTACAATAAGACAGATGACATTTTTTTTTTAATTACCCAAATAGCAACATAGTTCTTTCGTCTAAATATTCTTATAATTAAAATTTTATTACTATCTGTAAATAATAAACTACGAAAAATAATTATTGATGGTTTTAGATTTGCAGCTTTATACTGAGGTCATCGGTCGTCTCGCGGGAACCAGAAATAACCGTTACATCGCAGTTACATGCATGTGTTCATATAAGACGTTCCCTCCCCACTGATTTCCTCTTGTCTTCAAAAGTTCTTAATGATAGTCATGCTGTGAACCTCATCACATTCAGACATACATAGGTAAGCAGACACAATAATAATAATTAGACTAATTCAAGACGAGACAGCACTAAATATTGATCACTCAAACTCGTTTTTGAACATTTATGTATATATTTGTTCTTATAAAATATTTTGATATCAAATTAAATTTATTTTGCAGATATAAAAAGGTGACAACGGTATCATCGTGATTGGTTCCTAAAATTCTTCCCCCTCTTTGAAGTAAGATCAATTCAATTCATCACCTTGTACATCGTCCTCCAGGGACACCGGGACACGTATTCAACGTTTTATATATTGCAGATTGGTCGTCAGCAGCGGAACGACATTAACTGGTGACGGGTGATTATATATATATATATTGGTTTTCGGCTTTTTTTTACATTGTGGATTCTGTTCTGGTAACGCTAAAAGTTCATTTGAATTCAATCTATTTGCTATTGTATCCTGTGAGAATCGTTTAGTTGTCTTAAAAGGTAAATCATGACTTGTATTTGATTTAAATTATTCCCATTTGCTACATGTTTGATCAATAATACAACTTTGCATAACATTTAATTACCATATTGCAGTATTCAACTGTGTGACATTGGACATTGGACGGATTATTAAGATTGAATAAAATGGGCTATTTAAAGTCTTTTGGAACCACATTCGTATGGGTCAGCACAGTTTTAGTAGCGATTACCTTCATTCCTGGACTTCCACCTCATGTCGAATTTACACCTTACGAGTAAAAAAGCATTTTATTAATAGAAAAAAAAATTGTATCGCGTGTATAATTAATTGTTACACAATCTCTTTTTTTCTTTCTGTTTATTTAGAATCAAGCCTGCTAGGGCAATTGAATATCAGTCGAATGGTAAACTAAATGGAGCAGAAAAATTATTTGATGGTGAAATTAAAGGACCTGAGTATTTTGACTCTTACGATGGTGTGCTCTATACTACTCTGCATCTTGGTGCAGTTAGTAAACTTGTGGGGAATAAACTCGTAGAGGTTGTGAAATTTGGAAAAAAATGCGGTTAGTATTAGTTCAAATATATGGGAGATTCCAAAATAATTTTTTTAAATAAATTATATATTGCAATGAGATTTTATTTCTGAAATAAATTTTTCACAGATGGTTTGTGGGAGGAGGAAAAATGTGGACGGCCATTAGGCTTGAAATTTGACAAGCAAGGCAGACTATATGTTGTGGATGCATATTATGGTATATTCAAAGTTGACGTTAAGACTGGGCATTATGAAAAAATTATTGATATTTCTGTGCCTATCGAAGGCAAAGTGCCGATGCTACCGAATAGTATTGATGTTTCTAGCAATGGCGATCTTTTTTGGACAGTATCGAGCAGTGATTTTCAACTCAAGAATGGTATGTTCTCGATGTTGACTGATCCAACTGGAAGGTGAGGAAATTTAATAGCAAAATTATTCACCGTTATTTTTTCATTTTAATAAATTCAAAAAATTAATCATAACTGTTGTTGGATATAGGTTGATACGTTATGATGCAGCAACTAAGAGAAATGTGGTTTTATTGGAGAATCTCGGATTTATTAATGGTGTTAAGCTCAGCGATGATGAAAGTTTTGTACTTGTTGTTGAAAGTTTAACATCACGAATCGTCAAGTATCATTTGAAAGGACCAAAAGCTGGAAGTAGTGAAATATTTATTGAAAGTTTACCGGGTATACCTGATAATATTCATAGCGATGGTCAGGGCAATTTCCTTGTGAGTTTGTGCGTATTAGCTGATGAAGAACATCCGATAATCTTTCAATCATTGGCACCTCATTCCAATATAAGAAAATTAATCGTTCGTGCTATTACTTTATTTGAGGCACCATTCAAATTATTGGAGCAAGTTTATCCTAATCATTACTCGAAGCGAATTATTCATTCGATTGGTCATTTTGAGACTTCAGCCGGTCTATTCGATGAAGGTGTTGTCGTATTGAGAATTGATCCAACTGGAAAAGTGATCGATGTACTGGATGGAACAGATGGAAAACTTTCAGCAATCAGTTCTGCTTTCCCATTGGGTGATTATTTATATTTGGGATCTCCATTCAATAAATATTTGGCTAGAGTGCCCCTTGATACTGCACTTCCAGATTTGAAAAAGGCATTTAAGAGTGAACCTCAAGTAGTTAAACAAATACCAACTCCAAAAATTGAAGAACAACCAGTACCAAGACCTGCAGAAATTCGCACAACTACTGAAAAACCTCTACCACCGCCACCACCACCACCTACCACTACACCTTCACCACCTACCACTACTTCTTCACCACCTCCAGTGCAAGCACCATCACCTACCACCACTCCACCTCCACCTCCAGTGCAGGCACCTAAAATTATAATCGAACCTGTTGACATTCCAGTGGAAGTACCAGTGGTGCCTGAACCTACGAAAATTCCACAAGTTAATGTACCTGTAGAAAAGCCTCAAGCAATGCCACAGCAGAAAAAACACATTCTCAAAGACGAGATGTAGATTTATGTTTTCGTATTTAAAAAAATTTATATTTGTTTTTTCTTTAACGATTTCTACCGTTTTCTGGGAGAAATGCACAAACGTTGGCTTTAATAATTGGGATTTTTCATTTTCATTTTCATTTTTTTTTTTTTTTTTTTTTTTTTTTTTTTTTTTTTTCGTTATAAATATATATAGTACGGAAAATACAATATATCTTTTTAGAAAACGGAACTTTTGAAGCATTATAGAAACATAGTTATGAGTTAAAGATTACTTTAAAAATTTTCAATGATTTTCTTCCAAATATAGCTATTAGATGTTTCATGTTAGACATTCCGTTGTTCCTGGATTTCTTAAAATGATCGGTATTTTCATTTTTATCGAACAAAGAATTATATTATTATATTTAATTATATATTGTGATTTCATCACCGTACTATTAAGTCTTGAAAACTGTAAATACGATTAAAAAAAAAATGTAATTTTTATTTTGCATACTTTTTTATGGGTAATTGGAGGATATGCAGTACTCACATAAAAAGATGTATGGTGTATAGATGATGAAAGAAAAAAAAGAAAAACGAAACATATTTATATTTTATAAATCGTGATAACTGATGCATTAATGCAAAAAAAAAAATCTAAACAGAAAATAGGTTCGAATATATGTTGGTAAGAAAATCAATAAAAAATAATAGGGTAGTTGAATATCATAATTATTCTTTCAATAATTAGTAATACTATTTTAAGTGTCCCTCATTAAAAATTTTATTTTATACTCTTGAATGTTATGACATATGTCAAAGTATCTAAAAAAATAATAGGCATAGTAGCATTATTTTACAAAACTTTATGTATCATGTGAAGATTATTTGCGAAATTTTTAAATGCTACTTGCCTAATTGACTCTGATAAAATCACAATACTAACAATAATAGATGAATAAATTAATATTTAAAAATGATAATGGCACAGAAGAATTATGAAGAACGAATAGAAAGTCTATCGTAAATAATATTTTTGACTCGCCACCAAACAGTCGGTGGTATGGTAAAATGCCATTGTCCGTTTCGTTTGAATTGCGCCCATTTTTGAGCTGAAACTAGTGTCTTTTTATAAGACAATAAATCACTATTTTTAGGATCTGATGAAAGTTCTCCGACTGTACCAAAACCTAATCTTACTAATTCCTTTCCTATTTTCAATGGTTCCTGAAAAAAAATATATAAATACAAAATATGAAATAAAAAGAGGAATAAAATAAACTTTTGATATTTTAATTTTCCTTGCATTCACCTGATTTTGCTGTGACATGGTAACTGTACAATGCAGAAATTCGTTTGCTTTTTTTACTGGCATAAATTCAACTTCATTACCCTGTACAATTGTTGATAGCCAACTAACACCTGTATATTTATTTATTAATTCAAAAAATTAATTTGAGACCTTGAAAATCTTATTAATTGATGAAGTTTCATTAATTTTAATTTTTACCATGATTGTTCACGTCTACTGCAGCTATTTTTACTGGTAAGTACTTTGATTCACCAAACCTCGGAATTCTTATAAGTGGTTTGTGGTCTACAAGAATAAGCGGTACTTTTCCAGGCTCTATTCTTGCCACAGTACCTCTCAATACTGTTTGGTTTTTAATAAAATGCGAAGGCACCTTTTGAGGATTTGAAAATTTGGCAAACTGCAATTTAATTAAAACTTTATAATTATAATAATAAATCCAAAGTGCTGTATATGTATAATACATAGTCGTGATTGATCATTAACTTACAGGTCTTATTCTATATAAAGCTGTAAGTAATCCTACACTTGTCAATCCATAAGTTATAATTTCAAATCCTCTTGAATCTTTTTCTAATACATTCATCAGCTGTTCTATATAGGTCACTGATTTTTCATTGAAATCGTCTTTTTCTGTTGCCATTTTTGATTGATTAGTAAATGATCTTTAAAAATCTGTCGATATTCTGTCCAGTTGAATAATATATAAATATATAAAGGTACCTCGATGATTTTTTGTTATCTCATTGTCAACATAATGTCTGCAACAAATTAATAAGTGTTTTAGTCTCGAGTTTATTGAAGTTGATTTTTTTTCATAAGAAATAATTATTATTCAAAAAATATATTCACCTTATGAAGGACAAATGGAACATGAATTTCAAGGATCTAGTGTTACTTCATGGGTTAAATTCGTACTGATACGTCACACGTGTGTTGTGCGTGAAATTTATTTGCAAATGGAAAAACGCATCACTTTGTCGTAGGTGAAAACTCACCTTTATTATTGTTGTGAAAAAAAAAAAAAAGAGAAAAAAAAGTGTGTACAGTGGCGCCCTCACGCGAAATTCGTTTTCCGTTTTGTAATTATGTACTTTCAAAAAAAGTACACATGTGTATCATGGCACGCATGTACACAAATCTGTATTTTATATGAAAGTGAGGTTATGTTTGACTTTTAAATGTTTCTTCATTTAAATAATATATAAATTTTATTCAATATGAACAATCAATCACGTAAATATTTATTGTGGTTCGCACATGAACATGTTGACTTCCGTGCAGCTGTAAGTTGTTATTAATTAATAATTTTTCATTTTGCTAACTATAATTTTGTAACATGCTTTTTGTATGTTTGAATTTTTTTACAGGAAATCGATTCAATTTTGAATTTGTTCAAAATTGTATCTTCTAAATTGAAAATTCTTGAAAAACCTGACGACCAAGTAAGTTTCAATACAGTACCTATGTATATATGTAATTGTTTAAATAATAACAAGAAATATATTTATTACAGCCTTATTGGATTGTTGAATCCAACTGCGAATCAATTGTAAAAAAAATAGCTAGCCGATCTATATCACTGAGATTTTGCATAGAACTTTGGACATATGCAAATGATTTTACAACTTTTCATAATTCGTTAAAAGTTTTACCTAAAACAAGATTCGAACCGTATAATAGTAAAGACAGATCATTTAAAATTAATGTTGAGACATTTTGTAAACACCTGACGCAAAAGGAAAAAATCGATAGGATAGAGGTAAAAAAAATATAAAATCTAATATAATTCATAGTAATATTATTTAGATTATTGTATTCAGGATTTATGAAATTCTCTGAAAGACTTTCAGTTATCTACCATTGGAAGGATCAGTGAAATTAAAAAATCCCGACACTACATTATATTATATTGAATATTATGGTATAGAACCAAATAACATTCCTTACAATCCGAAAACTTTATTTTTTGGAAGATGGGTAAGATAATAATATATTTTTCTTTTAATTATAACTTCAATTAAATGAAAAATAATTTAAAATATTACAATTATAGATTTCAAACGGTCAAAGAGATTTAATTCAGAAATTATCTTTAAAAACACGCAAGTTTATTGGCAACACTTCGATGGATCCACAATTATCGTTGCTGATGGCTAATCAAGCTCAAGTAAAAAATGGAGACATTGTTATGGATCCATTTGTTGGTACAGGTTCACTTTTAGTAGCTGCGGCACAATTCAACGGTTATATTTTAGGTGCAGATATTGATTTTATGATGTTGCATGCTCGAACAAGACCTACTCGGATAACACAAAAGGTATTGACCAATATTTTCAACTTAATATTCTAAATGCTTCTCATTATTATACGATTGATAGCCTAATAATTCGGTATTTTATTTCAGTCAAGAAGTAGTGATGAGAGTGTAGCGGCTAATATGAAACAGTATGGTCGTAGTTCGTTTTATTTAGATGTGATTGTCTCGGATTTTTCACGACCTATGTGGAAACCAGGAATGCGCGTGGATGCAATTATTACTGATCGTATGAATATTTAACTGCATTGAATAATTTAGTTCTATCATATTTATTAATTTTTCATTCAATAATTAATATATTTATAGCACCTTATGGCGTGAGAGAAGCAACTGAACGCGTTGGAAGTGCTAAATCAAATCCAATTATCGATGAACACCAGGCCGCAACACATATACCGTCAAAAATAGATTACAATTTACCACATATATTCCGTGATATTATTGATTTCGCTGCGCAGCATCTCGAAATAAATGGAAGATTAGTTTGCTGGTTTCCAGTCTATCGGTAGTGTAAATTTAAAAATGATATTGTTTTTTTATTGAATTAATTTATTTAAGTGACTTTTTTTCCAATTTTAGAGACCATTATTCTGAGGATCAATTACCAACTCATCCTTGTCTGAAATTGATTGCGAATTCAGAACAAATATTGAGTATTTATGCTAGTCGAAGATTATTAACATATATAAAATTGAGAGAACCACAAGAAAAGGATACTGTTAATATAAAAAATATGTTAGATTTTCGGGAAATGTATTTTGCATTGAGAGATGAACCACGGAAAGAACGTAGGATGAAACAAGCTGAGGAGCGTGCAAAAAATAAAGCAAAGTGGGAAAAAAAATGTCGTGAAATTACAGAAAGATGACCATTCAAAGTAGAAATTATAATTCAGATATAATAATATTGTTTAATTGCATTTAAAATTTTTTTTTTTATAAGTTATGTGCATAAAGTATTGATTAAAATCCATTTTTAATTACAAAAACTCATGGTAAATAACTGTTCATATTGTTTAATAATATTTTTGAATTCCTTATTTATATAAAGTTAGTATAATATTTTAATGAAATTGTGAGTAAAAAAAAATTCTGTCGTGAATACACATTCACTTTAGATCACAACAATTGTATACGACATATATTATTAGGAATGTGAATGTGAAAAATTTGTCATCAAATTTATATCTGTTTCATAATAATTTTTATAATTTAAATTTGTATATTGAAACATAATTACCATATTTTCTTTCATAAGAAATTTTTGTTTTTAACATACACACTTCATGTGCACATAAATATGTGGCATTTACACATATATTACATTATTTAAACAAATATACAAATTAGTAACTAGATTGTTGTTGTTATCGTAGTGTTGATATTTAATAATTAGACTAATCCAGGAACATTTCAGGCCTCAAGTTGTAATTGTCCTAATAACCCTTCTAGACTTTTGATACTGCTGTCATTGGAAACTTTGGCTTTATATTGTTCCTCAATTCGACTGGCAGCCCATTCTCTTAATTTTAATGCTTCTTTTTTCTTCGATACCGAACATTTTGGTGATATTGCAATGTTATTTGTTGTCTAAAATCAAAATTTATTATAATACGCTTTACATAATTATTTTTAATAATACTCAAATAATTAAAAAAAATCAATAATTTTCCTACCAGCAATACGCCATAGAGTGCTCTAATATTATTCGGATTCAATTTAACCGCTTGGATAAAATATGCTTTCGCAATTTCAATATTCTCAAATCCACCCTGTGAATATTTAATCTCTGCGTATCTTTGATAGATAAGATGACTGTGTGGATTATGAAGAATTAATTCTTCCATACAGAATGCTGCTTTACTGTATTCTTGTTCTTTTAAATATAAATCGCAGAGTTCATGCCAAGCTTCCTGATCGCTCATAAACCTGACAAAGTAATCGATTAATCAAATTAATAATTCATACAGGTATTATATTATCTATTTCCAAATTACACCTGGGCTATTTAAGTTTAATCCAGGATAATTATGTAATTATTAATAGATTCGTAGAAAAAAAATGTATGTATATATATATTAAAAAAATGATTGAACATACATTTTTAAATATTCTGTCAACTCTTTAATAGCATCGGTTGTTTTTCCTTTAGCTTTAAGTATCGCAACTTTTCGTTTTCTTGGCGCAGCATTAGTTTCATCTCTTTTAACAATTGATTCCAATACTTCTAATGCCTCATCATACCTAAATCAACATCACCAATGCAAATTAATGTGTTTTTTTATTTTGGTATTTATATAAATATTTTGATTAATTTACATTTCTAATGCCTCCAAATGCATGGCATGGTATTTGTGTACTCTCAAACTACCAGGAAAATCTCTCATTAAAATTTTAATGCAATATTCAGCCAATGGTAATCTGTATGAGTCTAATGCAGCAACACAGACTTGTTCTAGAATGAGATACTCTGTCGACAGGAAGTGATGATGAATTAATTACATTGTCATCAATCACATTATCAATATAAATATAGCAAAGAGGGAGGAAAAATTCTTACTTTCATTGCCCAACATTTCCATTTTATCTCTAAGTGATAAATCCCAAAGATCAACAATTTCTCGACTTTTTCGCTCTGAATTTTCTCTCCATGTTCTCAACAAATCTCGTGCCTCTGTAATTCATTCAATAATTTAATAAATATTCAATACATTTAATGGTAACAATAATAACTGAATTATTATTAAATATAATGATTAATATATACCTGTCCAACTAAGTTTCTTATAATTTTTATCCATAATAGCGTCTACGTTTTGTAATGTAACAAAAAAAACAATAAATCAATAAAAATGATTCGACAAAACTTGACACACAACTATACACCAATATAACGAGGTTAGGATACGTGGGTTTTGTATGATGAGAACAATCGACATCGCCCACTACCAAGCGCAATCATACAAAAAGTAACAGCCAATGACAATGCTCTTCTTTAGTTAAAGAGAAGCGAAAGAGAAAGGGAGAGAGAGAAACAGTCAATGTACTTTAACCTCATAAACGATTGACTAATTGATAAAGATAAAGAAGGACAGAGAAAGTTAGACCAATAGAGAGGCAATAAATATATGTGAAGACATATATTGATAAGTGAGATATCAAGGAGTTTTTAAATTTAAAAAAAAAATTATGCTCTCTTCTTTTTCGCGCGCCAGTGAAGGCAAATTAAATAATAAATATATATGATAAAAAATGTTAATATTACAATAATTCGTTGAATAATTCAAGGAGGAACATAATGAAAAAAAAAATAAATAAATAAATAACTGGAAATGAGAAATAAGAAGGGGAAATGATGGGAAAGGAAGGGATTTGTGTGAAAAAGATGTGTATGTATATATATTTATATATAATATGTATATTGTATATATGTTTAATATGGCGCTAAACTCGCAATAAAGCCTATGTGTATATGATACGTTCCACACTGCCTTGCCCCTTTTTTCATCTTGTCCCCTTCTGCTGAACACGAAATTATTACACATGTTCACCTAGCCGTCGATGGGGGTGATGGTGGCGCCACTGTTTCATGTTCCTTGTTGCTCTTATTCCCAGCTGGGGTATTTGCCTGGTTTGCCGTGTGTTATCTGTTGTGTTTTCGGGGATTGTAAGTGGGCGAAAAAACATGTCGTTTTGATAAGTCGCGAGTGACGTGAGAGTTAAATTATCATTGTCATATGTGGTATGATTGCACGATTACAATTATAAATTTAATATTTGACATTGAGAGCATGTATATTGAGTTGAAGACGAATGGTTGGGTTGGCACGACGTGAACGCAGGTATAATTTAATAAAGCCCACCACCATCAGTCGTGCAGGGGAGGTTGGCGATTTAACAGGATATCGATTTGTGGCCTCGCGAGAGAGGAGCCAGTGTGTGCCTGTGTCGTGTGTGCCTGGTCTCACTCCGTTGCATTACCATCCAGCCCGTGACAGAGTAAAGAGAAGGAGGCGGCCATGGACGTCGATATTTTTGGGGCACAGCCTACAGAGTTGATGCACTATGGCTCGAGCCGTGTAAGGCCGTTTACGAAGGCCTGATAGGGCCCGAATAAAAAACAATGCTACGGGCACCCAACGAATATACTGAAAAATAAACGAGTGTCCAGAGAGACGAAGAAAACATAGGTGAAAAAGAAAGAAAGAAAGATAGAGCGAGAAGGAAAGAAAAAGTAAATGAAAAAAGAAAAAAACCAGTGAGAGAACATTGTAAAAGAGAGATATAGAAAGAGTGTGTGTATGTAGATGTTTATTTGTGTATGTGTGTGTGTGAGAGAGAAGGAGAGAAAGCGAGATATAAAGCTAAAGAAAGAAGGAGAATACACAAGAGAGTGAGAGAATTATAGAGTGAAAGAGAGACGACCAATATCCACACACGTCTCACGGGTGAAAGAGTGACAAAAGAAGGAGCAAAGAGAATCGAGAGTGAGAAGGATATAGTGACGGAAGGAAAGTGTGAGAGAAAGAGAGGTTGAGGAAGGACAAGGATCGACTAATAAGTTGGGGACGATTTTTAATAGAGACTCTCGTCCTCGAGGACATTAACGCCAGCGACATCTCCGTCTCGTTGTCCGTTCATTGTGTGTGTGTGTAAGCGCCGGGCACGGCTAGTACATTAATCTCACCGTGAATCAGCTAGGGTTGAATCACGGCCACGGAATCGAGAACGTGAGTGTAAAGACGAGACAGCGAGGATGGAAGTCGGCGTCACAGCAGAGACCGGTGGGGCGGTTGCTTGTCCGGTCTGTACACTTTACCTCAGAGAAGGTATTAGCCTTCAACGGCACCTGGACACTCATCCAAAGGAACAGGTTATTGAGGCGTTGATCAAGGCCAGTGGGTCTTCTTCAGGCTCCTCACTTCAGCAGTTACCACAGTCCCAGGTGTCCCAAGTGCCTCAGGTAACGCAGACTATTCACTCAACGCCACCACCGCCACCATTACCACCACCATTACCGCCACCACCGCCGCCATCATCAACACAACAGACGCAGCAGGTCAATGGCCAAGGTACATCAGCTGCTTCTGCTCACATTCCTGCTCAATCCCCCTATCCAATTGGACCTGTCTTTGAGTGTCCACCAATAAACGCTATGATGCCACCACAATTTGCCTCATTCAGTTATCAACAATTTGTTAACAACGGTACGATGATGATTCCTCAATATGCAATGGCACCACCGCAAGCCAATCAAATGATGCAAATGTTATACAATCCATACAGTATGTATCAACAGCAACAGGTCCCAACTGTGCAAATGATTTCACCAGTTTCGACAATGCCACCGACAAGAATTCGGCCAGTTGTCGCTGTATCAAACGGCGATACTAATACACGAAATGTCATCATAACTGCTAACACTAATGAGCCTAAACAAATATTACCGGAAATAATGGATGAGTCAGATTTGGAGCGAATTATGCCTAATATCGAATCATCTACAAGTCCAAATCAATCAACAGAAATGACAACAGATGTGCGACATGATAATGTTGAGAGTAATGCAAGGCAAATGGAACATCGAGATCAACAAACTCAGAGTACATCACCAAGGCGAATAGATTCGGGTGAAATTATTAAAAATGCTACAATGCCAATGGTTTGTCAATCATCCACTACTGCTGATGAAGAAAAGTCAAAAAGTATATTACCGAACATGGACGAATTAAACACCGAGGAATCGACAACACAATGTCGAGTAGAACAAAATTTTCAACAACAGCAGCAGCAGCAACCATCAAAACAACACCATAGATATTCTCCTATTTATGAGGACGAAACCAACGAACAGAATAATACTAATATGAATGAACGGTTGAGTCACGATTCTATGAGTGAAGATAAGGTGAATGTTTCAGATACAAGAATTAAAAAAAGTGAGTCTACTAATGAATCAATACAATCGCAACCAAGTTCAGTGACGATTTTATCATCATCATCATCATCATCATCATCAACACCAACATTATCGACAATAACAACATCTACAACAATAGAAACAACAGCACCAGCAACAACAGTAGCAACTGAGTCAACTCAACAACATAGTGAAGTTGAGCATCTTGAACAAATTCTTATATCAATGATTGAAACGGGTTATGTGCAAAACAACGAAGTGTCCACGAAAACGACAGATGAACACAACTATAAATCAGTGCCTAGTCCAAAAGCTATAGCAATCCAATCGGAAGATGTGAGCTATGAAGAAAATAATAAGGACATAGATAATTATTATGAAAATATTAATAATTCTAAGCCATGTATTGATGATAACAATAAGATAGATGAGACGATTGTCATTGAAGATAGTGATATTGATTATTTATATCGGTATAAACATAGTTCATCAGCGCCAGCATCACCATCAGTCTCAAAAACTAATCGACAACATTGTTCTTATCCAACGAGATCTGGATACGGTTCAATTGACAATATTAATTCGTATCCAGTTGGTTTCGAGGCTACAACATTACATGCAGACGTTGATGATGATGAGGACGATGAAGATGAGGATGATGAGGATGACGAAGAGGATGACGATGAGGATGACGAAGATAAAAATATTATTGATAATTTTGATGAAGAAGATATGGAAATCGAAGAATTAGGAAGTCCACATACGCCATTTACCAAACACGATGATGGTTTGGATAATGGACGACACACGTCATTGTCACATATTAGTGGCATTTCTGGTCTTCGTGTACGGTCTGATTTGAGTAAACCAAGTTCTCCTGTATCAATGCATTCATTTAGTAATATAGATGCCGACAGTCACGATGATAATAGTAATGATTTCGATAATAATTGCGAAAAAAATTCATTGAATTCTTCTCAAATCGATCAGAATGCAAGGTCAAACTGTGAAATAATTGAAGAAGTAATTGACACTGAAAGATTATCTGATTCTACTAGTGGTAATTATCATCAATCAGTTATTACTGAGCATATAAGCTCATTTCCAACAATTCATTCACAACAACAGTCAATAGTTCATGATAATTATTCAATATCAAGTAATAATAAAGTAATGACTGATAATCCATTAGATATTAGTGGTTTATCGCATACAGGTCCAACAACTAGTGCCGAATCTAAAAGTTTTCAATCAACAACAACCAAGTCCATAAGTCATATACCAACAACAGAACTTTTAAATATTAATGAGGATGCACACTCGGGCCCAATGAATGTATTTGAATTTGATGGTCTTCAAATATTAGTTCCTAGCACATTTATTAGTGATTCGTCACAAAAAGCAATAAGTGCAACGAGTCAACAATCAATGGCAAGCAGCGAAGGGGGTGCCGGCATTGATGAGGAGGTTAAGAGTGTTAATATGCGGGCGGACGAAACGATGCCACCGAGGGGCGAATTATCCGAACAAGAGAGCAATGGCTGCACTGAACATTCGGCGTGGCAGGTAAAACAATAAAAATTCATTAATCAAAAAATTTATTATCATTTTTTTTTTTTTTTTTTTTTTTTAATAAATAATCCATTTATGTTTTCTTGTACATGTGTATACATATTTTTTTTATCCTTGCTTTGTTTTGCGCAGCTATATGTTGGACAAGAGTCATCGCGCATGTCAACGTCTTACGATCTGATGGCACGAGAAAGTTGGGAGGAATCTGAGGGTTCTGATAATGAAACTGGTGTACCACTATTGGACAGTCGTTCACTCGCTACTCACTTTACATCTAGCTTATTTCTTGATCGTGACAGAAAGACACCGACCAAACAGCGAATGTTCAAGTGCTCACAGTGTACAGAGGTGTTTGATTGTCCAAAGGAACGTCGTGTTCATAGCACAACTGTTCATAAAGAAGCGGGTCCGAGCAATAGTAGCAGTAATAGCGGTCTCATTGAACAATCCGAAACAAAAGATATTAAATTACTTGATGGACGTATGAATCCATTTGAAGATATTTTTGTGCCGGGTCTTCATGTACAACAAACTTATCAACAGCAACAGCCGCTGTTGCATCAAATGCAACCACCTCAGCAGCCTGGCGATGCCAATAAAGTTGATACAGATGAAAAAACGGACGGTTTATCTGTGTCACAAGGTATGGATATACCGTGCGCAATGTGTAATCAACGATTTAGCTCTGAGCGATCATTGCAAATGCACAATAGACGTGTTCATGGCACTGAAGTTGCACGACGTCTTCATGATATCTCAAAGTGTCAAATATGTAATGAAGAATTTCCATCGGTTGTCTTATTTAATGCACATTTAAAAATTCATCCGCTTGAGTGCTCGCAGTGCGGCAAATATTTTTATCGTAAACAAAATTTTAAATTACATATGAAACGTCATCTTGGAATAAAACCATTCCCGTGTACAGTTTGTGACAAGGCATTTTTAACTAAACAAAAATTAGATGAACATATGAATGGACATACGGGCAATGCACCAGTAAAGTGTAATCTCTGCAATGAAACATTCCGCAGATATTCAAATTTAACGCAACATAAAAATCGTCATCATTTGAATATTAAACGTAAATTAAAAGATTATATATGTCATTGTGGCGAAGTGTTTCATACAAAAAAGAAGCTTGCATGGCATAAAGAAACTCATGATGAAAAACCTAAAGCATGTACTTATTGCAATGAAAGATTTGTTCATATGGCCAGTTTAACACGTCATATGAGACGGGCACATAATCGTCGTTTTGTGCCTGATGCTCAACGTGAAAATGAAAATGTCGAGTGTCCAATTTGTCATGGCATTTATTTACGCTCATCGCTATCAGTTCACATGCGCGTGCACAGTGAGGAACGTCCTTATGAGTGTCAGGTGTGTTCAAAAGCATTCAGTACCAAATGGAATCTTCAATTACATAAATGGACCCATGCCGCACGCAGCACCAAGCCCTTTAAGTGTAATCAGTGTAGCGCAGCATTTTATCGTCACAGCGACTACACAGCTCACATGAATTCACATAGAAATGTCCGGCCGTATACATGCAATTATTGTGGCGCTCAATTTATAAGAAAGTACAATTGTTTGCGACATGTTAAAGAACACGAAGAGAAAAAGGCGCACACGTGTAAAGTATGTAATAAGACATTTCATCGTTCGTATTATCTCACTGAACATCAGCGTGTCCATAGTGGTGCACGACCGTACACATGTCACATATGTGGTAAATCAAGTAGCACCAAATCCAATCACAATAAACACGTGAGAATTCATCATGCACGTGAGCCTGTAAATACCGAAAATTAAATTAAACAAATTAAATAATTCATTGACAGCGGATACGTTTTTAGAAGTAATAGGGGACAATGTCTGATAAAAATATTGAATATGCCTGATGGAATAATTCAATGAGACAATCTATTTGTGAATTAATTGTGTATTGTGAACGTACTTTTGTTTGCTATTTTTTTTTTGTTTATTCATTAATGTCGTTTTTACTATTGTGCGGTTATATAAATCGAATTATCAATTATTTTTATTATCTTATTTTTTTTTCTTTTATTTTTTATGGCTCATTCAAAATCGAGTTTAGTTGTTTTATAATTAGTTACAATTTGTTGACTTTTTTGATAAATTATTACAATTGTGTCAGTGATGTGTTGGCCAATAATCCAGACGTTTATACATAATATGTATGCTGCGTCTGTTAATTTTCATTGGTTACGTTGTGGTCTTGTAGGGAACTGGTTTCCATGATTAAAAATGACACCAGACTATCTACTTAAGATATTAGATAATAATAATTATTAGTAATAATATGATTAGGGCGGTGTGACGTCAATTTGAAGGGTGGTGATCAAATGAAAATAAATAAATAAATAAATAAGAGTGATGAAAAAAAAAAAATAAATAAATAAATGAGTAAAATAAAATTATTAAAGCGGCAAAAATAAAAATTATATATTGTTTTCAGACAGACTCGATTAGAGAATTTTAAGGGAATTTCAAAAGTTATTGCATCACAATAAGACATAAAACAAACAAAAAAAAATCACGTTTGCCAATTAATAGTAATGAAATAATGCATAAAGGATAATTAACCAATTAAAATAATATAGGGACAAAATATTATATATTATTAAAGTCCTTTGTGTCACGTTGATGTAAGCATGGGGAGAATTTTTTTTTACTGTTCAATGGAATTAGTAGCAATTGCCTGGATACCTTAGTTGTTATTCTTCTATATTTATATATTTTGCAATGCGTAAGGTGATCTGTATTGGTAATTCCAATATTAAGACTGATCGATGTTGGTTCTTCGTACTGCTCTCTGCATGAGAAAAACTATTAAACGAATAAAAAAAAATACTAAATGAGATAATGTTTAATAATTATTAAATATGCATTAAATATGCTCATTTATTGTATTATGTTTTTAACTATACGTTAAGGAATATTGAGTATTGGACTAATTATTATTAGATAAAATATATAATAGTGTGAAAGTGAATAATATTGAGTGAAGCAATTGTTTTTCGAGTATAAAATGTGTGTGGGTCCAATACATTTCATGCATAATATATTTTAGATAGTTAGCCACAAAATAATTCTTCAAAGCTGTACCAAAACAATAATAAAAAGAAAAAAAAGTTGAAAGAAGATAAAATAACAAGCGAAATGTGAATACACTAAATATTGTTGGTATTATAATTGTGATTTGGCGATAACAATTAATGTGAAAATGAGAATAAATAAATGTTCTCAATGAAAAAAGACAGGAGAAAAAATAGTGAAAATGAAAAAAAAAATGGGGAGCAGTATAAAATAAAATACATTGAAATTTTTTTTGAAAAAAAAAAAATAATGTCAAGTCTATTCTCAAGTTGTTATAACGAAGCGAATTTAAATTAAATTTAATAAATTTCTGGCTAATATTTAATAGGAGAAACCAACATCGATGTCCGAACGTGCAATTCGTTTAGTTAAATAATATGAAATACTGCAGAATGAAAAAAAAAAAATGATGAGAAATTGTACTCATATATAGATTGAAAGGAAAAAAAAGTGGATGACGTATGTATATATATTGTAAATATGTATATCATTGCTATTTTATAATAGGGCCAATGAAATGGAAAAAGAACTTGGCAAACACATGAATACAGACACACAAATACACACATACATATACATCGTATGAAAGCTCGATTCATACTAATGTGAAAATAAAGTAGGGTAATTAATTATCATTAAAAAAAAAACATTAAATCAACATGTGTACACCTTAATAAACTAAACGTTATGTATTGAGGTACTTTTTAAAAACATGTTTCATCTTATTTTTTACATCAAACAACTATTCCTATCAATTCTGTTGTTCACAATTACCCATCAGCATACTTAATATTAATTTAATATTATTTCAATGTATACATCATCATTTACCACCGTGTGTGTATATTAAAATTATACGTTTATCTAATTTTGTTGTATTCTTTATGTATTTATAATATATAATGCACCATTTGCCCACTTTGAAATATTCGCGCTCTTTATGGTTACAAAATGGCGCAGCTCTGTTGTTAAATATTCAAAAGGCAGGCACGAAGAATGAATGAGTAAAAATTGGAAAAAGAAAGTATCATGCTTAGATATGAGAAATACAATTTTTTATTGCTCATCCGATGAAGGCATGAAATGAGTATGGGCTTACAAAATGATTTTTTTCATCATCAATCTTTGTATTCCACTAAGTATAATCATGATTGCGCTGTAGCCATGCATACCGACCTGACCTCTAGTTATTATTTGTTTTAACACCCGTTATGAAAATTTAGAGGTCTCTGCAGTAGAAAAAAAATAATGTGTACTGAGCCGAATTTAGGGTATATTTTTTCTATCTACTCAGGTTTTGTTGTCTCAGGGGTATTTTTGAATGCATAAGATGTAAATATAAATAAAACATAACCTGTGTTATGGTGTGAAAGTGAAATAGACTGAGGGAAACTAATGAGCAAACATAAAAGAAAATAGGTGAATATATTGGTAATATATTCAATTGCTTGGTAAAAAGTTAATTGTTACGTAGTTAATACGTAGATTAAGTGAGTAAATAGTCACTTTTCAATTTAAAAAGTATTTATATTTAATCCCAAAATAATCAACAGAAAAGCAAAATGAGTGGAAAACGTAAAGGGATGGAGAGTCAAGTTCCAGCGGAGGAAAGTGATTTGCTGTCAATCAAGCCACTTGGTGCTGGTCAAGAAGTTGGTCGATCTTGTATAATGTTAGAGTTCAAAGGGAAGAAGATTATGCTGGACTGTGGTATTCATCCTGGGTTATCAGGATTGGACGCACTTCCTTTTGTGGATTTAGTGGAAGCAGACGAGATTGATTTATTATTAATCTCCCATTTTCATCTGGATCATTGTGGTGCTTTGCCATGGTTTCTCCAAAAAACTAGTTTTAAAGGACGCTGTTTTATGACACATGCAACAAAAGCTATTTACAGGTGGCTACTTTCGGATTATATCAAAGTAAGCAACATTGCTACTGAACAGATGCTTTATACTGAATCGGATTTAGAAGCCAGTATGGATAAAATTGAAACAATAAATTTTCACGA
>JAQQBR010000001.1:6315938-6333436 GCA_030347285.1 Microctonus hyperodae
AAGTGGATTGTCACGGGAACTCTTTGAATCATGGTGTACAGATTCGAAAAATGGCGTTATAATTGCTGGCTATTGTGTTGAAGGAACATTAGCCAAAACAATTTTATCAGAACCTGAAGAAATTACAACGATGGGCGGACAAAAATTACCGTTGAAAATGTCTGTGGATTATATTTCATTTTCTGCGCATACGGATTATCAACAAACATCTGAATTTATTCGGATATTAAAACCACCGCATGTGGTATTGGTGCACGGTGAGCAAAATGAGATGAGTCGATTGAAAGCAGCTCTTCAGCGTGAATATGAGGACGATCCAAATACTATGATGGAAATTCATAATCCTCGAAATACTGTCGCGGTCGAGTTGTATTTTAGAGGTGAAAAAACTTCTAAAGTTATGGGCTCACTCGCGATGGAAACACCAAAACCCGGACAAAAATTGTCAGGCGTCTTAGTAAAACGTAATTTTAATTATCATTTGTTGGCGCCATCTGATTTATCAAAGTATACGGATATGTGTATGAGCCAAATAATACAAAGACAGAGCATTTATTTCAATGCATCATTACCAATCCTTAAGCATCTCCTTGCGCAGATGGGCGGTGATTTGGACATCATTGATGATAAGAAAATGCGGGTTTTCAAAAATGTCGATGTGATAATTGAAGGAAAAATTGTGACGATGGAGTGGGTTGCTACTCCAGTCAATGATATGTATGCTGATGCAGTGCTCGCGGCATTACTTCAGGCAGACATGATGGAGACCCCGGCAAAAATACTACCAGCACCAACAAAAATGGATCGTATGCATTTTAAAGAATGTCTTATTGAAATGCTACAAGAGATGTTTGGCGAAGACTCTGTTCCAAAAATTTTCAAAGGTGAAAAACTTTATGTAACTGTTGACAATAAAAAAGCACATATTGATTTATCGACTCTTGAAGTCACCAGCAAAGATGACGACATATTGCAGCAAACTGTTCAAACTGCCGTATCAAAACTTCATCAATCACTAGCACCGCCATCTGAGTCATTGTAAAATAGCATATAGTATTATTAAAATTGTTTCATCACTCATGGAATCATAACCAATACATTCATGGATGTATAATAAACTTATAATATTGCAAAAGATAAATTTAAAAAAACATAATTATTTGGCAATTTTTTAATTTTTATATCACTTTATTTTATACGCTGTACAATCAGCTGAAATATTATTACATTCATCCAAAAAATGAATACAGACCAGTAATATTTTTTTTTTCTAATAAATAATTATTTAAATAATTCAGTGTATAAAAAAATTTGTTTTTTTTTTTCTATTTACATACATATAAAATCTGTAATTAATTATATTTACAATTACAGCGAAAATAATTTTCATTTTGGTTGTAAAAAATAATTGATAACATTTATAAATATAAAATTATAACTATCAGATAAATATTATTACATTAAGAATTGTCGTAATAACGACAAATAATTGATTGATATTCAAAATAACTATGCGACATGATTAAAAAAAAAAATTATCAAAAATATATTATCAATTTGATGTTCCATAATTATATTCGGTTAAATCACCCCAAGCTGGTCCACTTTTAACTTTAACTGGCAATGGAACATCTAAAGAATAAGCGTTCTCCATACCCCCTTTAATAATTCTCACTACTCGATTTAAATCTAAAGCATTAACTTCATAGATCAATTCATCATGGAGGTGAAGAACAAGGTAACCACCACGTGGTAAAGATTCTGAACTGCGCCGCAATTTTCTCTTTACCGGCATATCAGGTAAAACCATTGGCATATTTGAATACTCTTGACGTAATTTTTCATCAATACAAATCATCGCCATTTTAGTAATGTCTGCAGCTGATCCTTGAATTGTTGAATTAATTGCTTGTCGCTCTGCCTGTCCTTTCTCACCTCCAATTTCACTATTGATTGCCGGTAACATTCTGCGACGTTTCATCAATGTTGTAATGAATCCTCGTTCCCTTGCTTGATCTATAGTTTCACTCAACCATTTTTTAATACCCGGATACGTGCCCATAAATGTCTCTAAAAATTCACGTGCTTCTGTTTCATCAACCTGCAACGTTTCAGCCAGAGTTTTTATACCCATACCATAAATCATACCGTAACACAATTGTTTTGTTCGCTGTCTCATTGTATCATCAATCTTAGATTCTAATGTGTTGTACCAACACGCAGCAATATTTTTAAAAACGTCACCAGGTTGTTTTAAAACACTACTGAGTGTTGGCTCTTTGGAAAAATGTGCAAGAATACGTAATTCCAATTGACAATAATCAGCAGATACCAGGACATTACCTAAAGATGGAACAAATGCCATACGTACACTAATGATAAAATTATTGTCAGCAGAATTAAAATCACGCGGAACATTTTGTAAATTTGGTTCGTACATTGTAATTCTTCCGGTCACTGTGTTTGTAATACAATTACTGTAAATACGTGAGTTTCGCTCAGCGAGACTTAAAAGTGGACAAATCATTTTTGTATGCGCTGCATTTAATTTTCGCCAATTCATTACAATATTAGCGATTGGATTATCGCAGTGTTCCAATGCTGCTTTATTTGTGCAGATTTTTTTACCTTTATCCATGCCTAAAACTTGGGCAACACTTTTGGACGATGAAAAATTAAATTTTTTTCCCGCTAATGCAAATGCTTTATTTTCAAGTATGGATAATTGTTGATAAACTATTTCTGTGAGCTCTTGTAATGCAGTCAAGTTCACTCCCATTCCAGTTAATTCCATACGCGATATTATGGACACTGTGGCCATTTCAACTTGATGAAATGTTTTTGATAAAATTGGATCTAGTGTTTCCAATTTTGTTGTGAGACATTGCAAAAGATGCCATGTCAATACGGCTTCAGTGCAAGCACGAATTTCAGCTGACACTGAACTGTTGACATTCATTCCCGGGCCAAAATTATCATCAAGAACTTTTAATCGTTCCAAAAGTATTGAACCGTTTGGTAAATGTTCCTGTATTAAATTTCCAAAAGTTTTTTCCGAATTTTCGGGATTCAATAGCCAATCTGCAGTTAATGGATCAAGAAATGTGCAGCATGGACTCAATTTACAACATTTGTATAAGGTCTTGTAAATTTCTTTAGCAGCAAAGCAACGTACATTTAACTTGGGACTTGAAAGAATCTTTATCAATAATTCAATTCGTTCTTTTACAGGAACTCGAGTGGATCCTTGAACATTTTCGAATGATAAATAGTAAACAGTTCTTCCCCAAAATATTGCAACACCGCAGAGTTTTTTATCATTGTAAACACTATTTCCAATTTTCGTTGACTTCTTTTTGACATGATGATAATTTTTGCTGCCGCCACTGACAATTCTCGTGCCGATTCCCACAGAATTCGTAGGAAATATCTCACAAGCCAGTGCTAATGCAAATTCTTTTTTTCTACTTATTTTAAGTTTAAATTCATTAAATTTTATTTGATTCAAATATACATTTACAATTGACAAATCCTTTGGCAGAGTTTTATGATTTTCCAATTTTTTTGAATTTTTCTTTAGATCACTTGATTTTTTCGGAATTTTTTTGGTCTCAGACGCGTTATTTAATTTTTTTGGTTGTATTTCTTCATAGGAGTTACAAACCACAGTCGATGAACAACAATCATCGCATAATATTGCACTATCTAATTGATTATTTTTATTATCATTTACCGTTGGATTTTTTATTACTAAAATTACTGGTGACTTTGGATTAACATCAATCATTTTTTTTTCTTGGCAGTTTGCTGACTGAATTTGGGTTGGATCTCTGATTTTTTGTGTACGACTTCTCAATGACTCTAATTTGATACGCGTACGAGTCCTTTTTGCACTTGAAAACTTATCGACAACTTGAGAATCGATAATGACATCTTCTTCAGATTTATTGGAGCCAGTAGATAATCTTCGCGTTGCTTCAAATTTTACAATATTAGCTATGGGAGATTTAACAACACTAGATGTGTTATAGTTTTGTTTTGCCATTACTTCGAATTTTGATAAATGTGACTTGGACGGTGGAGTATTCAGATCTTTTGAACGCCTCTGGATATTTTCTAATAAATCCGGTGCTGTTGGTGTTGTTTCAAGTGTTTTTATATTATCACGAATGGCTGTAGTATTATTCCAAGTATCTTCTTTCCATATTATCGATTTACTCGTACTAATTAATTGTCCTGACTTATTTCCTTCAATGGAATTAACTTCTTCAATATTTTTTGATTTATCAACATTTAGGATGACCGGTGAATTTGGCTCAGAAAATACTGTGTCATTAAACAGTTCACTGTCGATATCAACAATATTTTGTTCCAGAATATTACATTCTTGAGTATCAACAATCAAGCTATCATCAAATAAATTTGGACTTTGAGAGTACGATCGTTTTATCCTAGAATTCCGGATTAATTGGGGTATAGGAGATATTCCACATTGTTCTGGATTTTGTAGTTTATAAAACACTTCATCTGTTGATTTCACCTCGTGAGTTTCTTTAATTTTCTCGTTCTGATTACAATTTGAATTTTCTGTGGTGAGCATATTCATTTCTATTTCGACAATTTTTTCATTTTTTTCTTCATGATTAATTTCTACAATTTTTTCTTTTATTTCCACATAATTAGATTCTACAATTTCTTCAATTTTTTCTATTCCTTTTTCATGATCAGTTTCCTCAGTTTTCGCATTTTTTTCAATCTCTTGTCCCCGTTCGATTTCATCATTAACATTGCACAAATTTATCGATAGTGCAAGACTTTTTTCTTGATCAATATTGTTCATAATTCTGTTTGATTTATCCATATTATTATTATTATTATTATTGTTATTGTTACTATTACTTAATACTGGAGTGAGTGCCGAGTGTAAGCTAGAAGATTCGATATTACTAACTCGACTGATTGCTGACGGTTCAATAGACAACGAAGATGAAACTTGGATTTGTGGCTCATGTTTTGATCGATCTTTTTTGTTCCACTGCAATTCATCTAATCCCAATTCATTCTGTACTAAAACTCGTGCTTCATTCACCAGCATCATTGCTGCCATTCTAGGAGTAAGTCCATCCTTACCCGTGACAAAAACTGTACTCATTCTATTTCTTCGTTCTGTTTCATCCTCATCTTCATCGAATTTCTTTTTTTCACTCTCAAATGGCAGTGCCTTGTACAGTGCTCTCTCCACATCCAATTCATTGGCTATTGCTAGTTCCGCGACATTAGTAATACCTTCCTTATAAAGACTCCGTGCTCTTAATCCATTGAGCATTGGCAATCGAAGTAAATCTAAAAGTTCTCGACATACACCAAATTGCAATCGCGCTTGAAATTGTGAAACTAATAATTCAATACAATTCCATCCGAGTTTTTTACAAAATTGTGTAACCATTCCCGCAAATGTTGACGCCGTTTGTTGAAGACTTTGTATAACACCACGGCAACAATTGTATTTATTACAAACTTTGTTTAATGGAACTTCACGAACAAGATCGTGAAGTGCTAGTGCTGTATAAAAACGTTTATGAATATCTAATATTTTTCCTGGCTTTGGTCCTCCACGTAATGCTGACACTATATAACTCTCCTTCACGCCAACCAATTGTCCAACTCTTCGTTCACTATCCGAAATATCTCGCCACAAATCAAGAAATACATACCAATCAATTTGACCGATTTGACTTCCGGAATTGAATGGCGTTACCAGGTAAATAACATGAAGCTCTGTATCGAGGACAAAACATTGACGTGCTTTTTGCAATTCTTCAAAAAGAAATAATCCATCTTTTGGTGGGACTGAAGCTGCTAAACAAGCTTTGCCCAATGGCGTGGCGACCCATCTTAATATACCATTTTCAGCTGTTTGCGCGAGTAATAATTCATTCTTAATTAAAAACTCAACAGCTTCTTTTGTAGACAATTCAACTTCATTTATTGGAATAGTAAAACTGAGAAGTGTGCATTTCATGTACGCAACAATGTCCTCCTGCGTATATGCGACTTCACTAGCAATAATCTCGAGTAATGCACGAATCAATAAACTCGAACCCTCCAGGCAAGATTCAATAGGTTGAAGAGAAGAATTTAATATATTTAATGCTGTTGATTTTTCACACGGTTTGCAAACAAGAATACTTTCACCCGCTGTGTCTTTTCCCATTCGTCCAGCGCGTCCAATCATTTGTTTATATGTTAAAGTGTCAATGGGTTTGCCATGAAATATTGGCGTTCGTACAATAACTCTTCTCGCTGGTAAATTAACGCCACTGCTTAAAGTTGATGTTGCTGTAAGTACTCTCAATGCTCCTAAACGAAAAGCACCTTCTATTACATCACGTTCATCTATTGTCAGTCCCGCATGATGAAAGGCAACTCCAAATGAAACTGTACTTCGCAAAACTTTATCTAAGCCCACTGGTGTACGCTTTAATTGTTCAAGCGTCTCCATGATTGCTTCTGTATTCAATTGATTGCGCAACGTATGACCAAGCGTTGTGTTCTCATGCCCCAATTGAAAGAATGCCTTGGATATTTGTTGTGCTAAATTTTCACACCAATTTTTTGTTGGACAAAATATTAATACACTGTAACCATCACGAATTGTTTCGAAACAAAGTTGTAGAACATTATCAGGATCAGTGGGCAATTGTGAAAGTGGATTCATATCTCTCAAGACATTTAATTTGTTGTCATAAATAGTAGAACCAATTTTGCACAGCTCTTGCAATGGTACAGGACGAAAGTCTGTTTTATAGAGTTCAGCATCCAACCAATTAGCAAGTAAATTAAGGTTTGGTAATGTCGCAGACATTCCTATTAATTGTACGTGTACATGTTCGTGTTTTAAATTCATATACTTTAATTTAGTTAATAATAATTCGAGTAAATAGCCTCGGTGGGAGTCGCCAAGAAGATGAAGTTCATCAATGACAACAGCGCCAACGTTTTTTAATTCATCTTCTTCCATAAGTTGATTTATGAGAGAATTGGCTTTTTCAATTGTTGCAATCGCTACATCTGTATTGGCGAATCCTCCTGGCGGATGAATGCCTCCCATAAAACCTTCGACTCTTACTCCAGAATCTATCAAAAGATCCTTGAAATAGTACATTTTTTCACGAACTACTGAAACAAATGGCAATACAAATATTACCTTTTTACGACGTTCAAGGACATTTTTTATAACTAGAATCTCTGACACTAATGTTTTTCCAGCTGATGTTGGAGCAGAGTAAACAAGATTTTTATATTTTTCAACAATTTCAGGATTTCTTAGGCATTCAACTTGCCATGGAAACATACATGTTACTCCACGAGATTCATATTTTCGTAATATTGTTAATGGCAATCCCCAACGAGCCAATTTTATTTGATCTTGCGTATTATTTATTGAGGATATTTCATTTTCTGAATTAGCTAAAGAACTCTTTCCACATTTGGGTGATAATTCATTACCCAATGATGTCTTCGGACATTTAGATGAATCAATTTCTTTTTCAGCATTGTCTTGAACATTAAGAAATTCATGATTTTTTATTGGTGATGATTTTTTTAATGACAAAACATCATTATTGTTAACGGAGAGTTGTATTTGTTCCAATGGTTTTGTTATTTTGCGTGATTTCTTTTTTAAAGGTGCATCATCAGGATTTGAATTCTGTTCAATAAACTTCTTTTTCGATCTACTTCGTGTGTATATTTGGCTTCTCTGCGTAAGATCCAGGCTTGCATCAAGATCATCTTGTTTTTTAACTTGTTCATTTTCTTTAGTCTCGGGACTTTTTGATTTATTTGATAGTATCACAATATCAAGTGGTGGTTTATAACTATTCAAATGAATCTTTGAACTACTAGTAACAAACGAACCAATACTATCTTTAAAATATTTTCCAATGTCACTATCTTCAGTGTAATGTTTTGAATTTGTTATTGCTGCAGTATTTTTCGACTGATCGTTAGCAGTCTTTTCAATTTTTTTACTATTCGTTCCTCCCAATTGAAAACTGTCAGCATCAAATAAAGCCTCAATAGTATTTTCCCCTAAAGACTGCATACTCCAAAAATTTAATTAATTCGTTTTTTGGAGTAAATAAAATCATTTATCATAATCATGTGACTCCGAAATGATTATTTATGAAATTAAAAATTCCTGCACATAAATAACATTTATAAAACAACTTTATTCATAAAATTTTAGAATCTTAAAAATGTATATTGACAAGTAAATAAAATTCTACTTACGATTTTGTGGTTAAGAAATTTTTTTATAGCTTTTTCAGAAGCCATTTATCATTCATATAACTTCTAGAAATCCCTAAAAATATATTCACATGTATTAAATAGGAATATTCATTGTTCAGAGTACTATAGAATATTTCATTACATTTTATTTTTATAGAATAAATATTTGATGTGCCAACGGTTTAAGTTTGAATTATGGCCACGCGAGTGAGGAGTAATTGTCAGTTAGATTGATTATAGTATAAAATTCAACCACCATGCACCACCACTATCGCGCACATTCGTGAAACTGACACACACTAGGCGAGCGCGCATAATTTAAAATATTAATCTTTCCAATGAGGCACCGAAGTTTTCACAAATAGCGAATCAATCAATAATTATTTTTAATAACATTCATATACTATATCACTTGAACTTGATATGTCGATTATATCGCATAAAATTTCAATTACTAAATAAATTTTCGCTATACTATTTAAATTAATAAAAAATAATTTCAACATGGATTTTTTCTTTTTTTTTTGAGCACCAATAAAGGGCTATTTTTTTTATTTTTCACATGATACAAATAAACAAATAAACCTATTGGGGAGCTTTGCCTCGACCGAATCCACCACGGAATTCAAGGTCACCTGTTCCAGGACCAATATCAGCTTTTTTATCACCAGGAGCTGGTGGACCACCTGGTCCACGTCTGTATCCAGCGCGATCTTCAGCTGGTCTAGACTCACTTTTACCGCTCGTTGTGAGCCTTGGTCTTGTGGTCTCGGGTCTTGGCTGCCGTTTCAGAGTAGATGGTACAATCTCTGGTGGCAAATGGAGATAAGCTCGTAAATATTCAATACCTTCATTGGTAAGATACCAATAGAAATGTCGCCATGCAAATTGTTCCTTGACGTATCCTCTGGATTTCAAAGACTGTAATAATAACAATAGGAAATGAATAATTTGCGTAATTAAATATTAGGTAGAGTATTGTAAATGTGAACGTTTGGAACAGAGTTAATTTACCTGCATGGCTTTGATCACCTGGAGATTAGGGATCATTTCCAATTCCGGATGTTTCGGCGCGTGATAATCCTTTTTAGCTACCATCACTCCTTCTTTAAAAAGGTACTCGTAAATGGAAACGCGATTCTTTTTTGGCATCAACATCTGCATCAAAAAATGAATAGAAAAAAATTAATATAATACTCAAATTTAATTTTCCAATCAATTATAAACATATAATTGTGTATTGTGAATTTGAATAATCATTCAGAGAATTGATTTCCGTTAAATTACATTGATATTCAATCATAAACAAATGTTTATGTGGGATTATTATGGTTTTAACTTTTTGAGGTTAACTCATGTGATTCACATCTGTAACAATTGAACATTCCGCTTTAAAACTATTAGTGAAATGATATTATATATGTAATATAATATTGAATAAAACTGTTAGAATTTGATAATTTGAATTATTTAAACAATTTCTCGAAATATCTATCAATGAACCCAGAGAGCAATTATGAAATTTATAATGACATGTAGCATAAATAATATACATATAACACACAAAATTTTTTATAAACAAAATTCACAAATCATTAAAAAACATTTCTTAAATTTTACCTTGCTGTTTTTTTAAAGGATGCAAGTGATTAAACTTGATTTTTATATAAAGATCTCACGGCGACGAAACGCTCCTAGAACGTTTATTTCGAAAAGGAAGTATTTGTGACACAATCACAAACCATAAGAATTATTATTTATAACCTAGTCAACTGGAAATTTAATGTCCCTTTCACTACAGCGCCATTTGCACATAAAATTAGAACTAGTATTTCTGTAGTGTGTGACGACGACGACACACACTGAAATAAGTTGATAAAACAGTTTCTATTAAAATAATTTTTTTGACAGACTATTGTTGTCAATATTTATACTCGACATACATATATTATACGACAACAAATTTGGTGTATGTAGAAAGTTGAATGCAATGATCTATTAACTAAAAATAATAATTAAAAATATACGTTAATAGGATTAAGAGAGTACGGAATTTCGATGTGCGAAAAAACAATATGATGACATTATCAAAAATATATTTGACACTTATATTTATATTCAATATTTTCTTACTAAAGCATTGTTTTTCATTGAAATAAAGTAAAAATCATGTATATGAAGAAAAATAAATATAAACAGTAACACAACTGTCAGAATTGAATTTTTTTAAATTTAATAAATAAAATGCTACCGGGAATTGGATTATTCGGTACTGGCAGTGTTGTCCGGGTGATTGTGCCTTTTCTACGCGAAAAAGGATTTAAGATTGAGGCTGTTTGGGGCCGCACCCTGAATGAGGCTGAAGAAATAGCTAGAGATCTTGATATTCCATTTCACACAAGTCGAATTGATGATGTATTATTACGTAAAGATGTAGATCTTATTTTCATAATGTGCTCACCAAGTTTACACGCGCAAATAGCGGTAAAAGCACTTGGAATTGGTAAACATGTAGTGTGCGATAAGCCAGCAGGATTAAGTCAGAGTGAAGCATTAAAAATGGTTCGAGCCGCTCAATATTATCCGTCATTAATCAGCATTGTTAATCACAGTTTGCGATTTCTTCCGGCATTTGTAAGAATGAAAAATGCTCTCGATGATGGATATCTTGGTGGTCCTGTAACAGTAATTGATATCAGAGTGCAAATGGGCAGTCTATTGCGCAATGGTTTGCATTTTTAATTCAACTTACAATTTAATAATCATAGTTTAATTTTCTTTTGTTTACTAAAAAAAAAAACTAATTTTCTTTCAATTGATATTATCCAGGATATGATTGGCTGTGCGATGATACAATGGGTGGTGGTATCCTCGCACTCGTTGGGAGTCACGTAATAGATTTAATATTTCATTTATTAAATCAAAAAGTATCAAGAGTTCACGCAGTTGTGAGAACATTTACTCAAACGACCAAACATATTAATGGAATACGTCGTGTAACATCCCCGGATTTTTGTTGCTTTCAAATGGAATTAACTGGTGATACACTTGTCACAGCAACGTTGAGTAACCATTTGCAGGGACAATTAACACAAGAAGTCCTGGTTTGTGGAGTGAATGGTCATTTAGTTGTACGTGGCGGTGATCTTCATGGTTGTCGGAATGGCCAGGAGGAAGTTTTATATCGTGATATGGAAAATTTTCCAGAATTATATCCAGGTGTATTGGATTCAATACCACGACCGTATGTTAAAGGATTAAAAAAAATGATCGGCGCATTGAGAGAAGCATTTATGCCAGTGGAAGATAAACGAGGATGGATCAAGGAACCAGTGTCACAAGCTGCAACATTTGAAGATGGTCTTTATATTCAAGCGGTTATTGACGCATTGAGACAGAGTAATAAACGCCGTGAATGGATTAAAGTAACGATATTAACTGAAGAACCAGATCCAAATCCTCTCTTGAGTGCAGCAGTGCGTGCCACCGCTATATCGATTTAATTTTAAAAATAATTCACGTCTCTTATAAAGTGAATGTGCTTTTTTTTGTTGTTTATAGACAGTATTATTAATATTGTTATTAATTTTTAATGATTATAATCAAACGTAGAATTGGAAAAAGAATGGTTGTATTGTGTGCGCTATAAGACTAAGTAGACTTAAAAAGAAAAATATCTTTTATATATTTCATGTTGGTGATTAATAATTTTCAATATTTACTAATTAACTTTTATCAATTATGTTGATTTTTTTTACTAACTAATAAATACGTATAGCTATATGGAAGGTGTAATAATAAGTGCAAGAAAAAAAAACGTTTCAACTCAATGTATTCAAAAAAAAAATTATTTTTTATTCAACCTGTATTATAAGCCTAAATACGATAATCAATTATTGTAGTTTTGTATTAATATATATATTTTTTTGCTTGCATTTTATGATAAATCAGCAATGTTGAAAAGTAATGCAGGAGGAGCATTATTCTTTTTATGTTTATATGGCTACAAATGTTGTATCCCAATTTCATTTATTTAATAAGAAATAATTTTAAGCCTTTGAGCGTTTACGCGCGATTGCGTCCTCAACAGCTTTGAGTTGTTTTAATAATTCTTCACGACGTGAAGTTGCTTTTTTTGCGGCTTTTGCCGCAGCTGCTGCCACACTTGCTTTACTGTCCACTATCGGTGATGGTTCAAGTGGTCGTTTTTTACCAGCAATTGTGGCACTGCGTTCAATTTTTTTCGATGGTGGTGGCGCATTATTTGTTGTTTTAAGTGACATTTTTATTTGTTGTTTTGAGCCACTAACTTTGGCATTATCAATGCTCTTTGACATTAATTCTTTACGGGCTGGTGGTGGTGGCGGTGAAGCACCTTTTCTTCGTCTAACGTCCACTGAGGACGAGGATGAATAACTGGATTCACTCGAGTCACTGGAGCTACCACTGCTCTCCGAACCAGAACTACTACAAAAATAAACATGAATTTTCATTTAGGTAATCACAAATTTGATTTTACAGTAATTATCAATAATAAAAACAAACCTAGATCTAGATCGGCTCTTAATAACTTTAGCTACAGCAGCAGCTGCAATCGCTGCCTTGTCTCTTCCTTTATCATGATGTCTTTGTGTAATTAATGGACTTGGAGCTGGTGGATTGAGACCAGCACGTCGATGTAGTGTACCAGTTGGTGAAATAGAACCTTTTACACCGCGTGGTGACGGCGCTGGTGGATTCATTAGCATTGGACCTCGTTGCGATGATGAATGAACGGGTGGTTGTGGAGGTGGTGAATGTGGATGTTTGCCTTTGGTATGAGTACGGCTACGGGTGTTGGGGCTTGGGGAACGGGACCTGGATAAGGAATCATAAGAGGAATAGCTAGAATGGCTCGAGCTACGGCTAGAGCTAAGAATATAGATCAGTTGTTGCAAAATAACAATTGTATATAATGTATTATAAAAAATTTATTACCTTGTGCTTGAATATGACGATCCAGATGAGTATGATTGTCGTCGTGATCTTCTTGAAGCTGTGGCGTTTCGACGAACTGCAGTTGGTGATTTACGTCTCATCCATGGGTCCGCCCATTCATCGCCACGTCCACGTTCCATTGGTGGTGGCTCCTCTTCACGCCATTGTTTCGCCACAGGTATTCTCTCCACTATAACTTCTCTCGATGGTCTCTTGTGTTTTTTCTCATATTTTTCATAATATTCACGTTCTCTGTCACGTTCGCGTTCACGTTCACGCATTGGTGGCGGTGGTGATTCAGCATGTGGCGGAAGTCGGGGCATTGCATGATGCTCCATGCGTTCACGATATTCTGGACCGGGACGTGGCTCAGTTTTGTATTGTACTCGTCTGTAATATTCTGGCGGTGCTGCAGGTGGATATGGATAGCCCTCGGGTTCTTCATAATGTTCTGGGGTAATTCTTGGTGGTGGAATACGTCTGGGAACTTCACGTGGTGGCCATCGTTCAACAGGTGGCTCTGGACTCATTGGTCTCACATAATATCCTGCCTCTCGATCCATTTCATCTTGTCCCAAACTCAAATTCATTTTTTTCTCCTCAAAGTCCATATCTGACTCTTTGCGTTTATTTGCCTTGCGCATCATTTCTTTCGCATGACGAAGTCCTCGTTCCCAAGCCGATTCTGACGGTAATTCTTCAACTTTGGGTGGATGTCCATGTACAGGATAATTCGTTATTGGCCGTGGAATATTCGGCCGATCGATGTGTGGACGAAATTCGTGTGGTCCACTTGCGTGTGGTGGATATGCCATTGGTCTCACCATATCAAACATTGTGTAATTGCCCTTGTCAGTGACACCAGGATGAAGGAATCTACAGCTGACACCCCATGTGCACTGACCACGATTGTAAAAACGACAAACTGGCCGCGGTTCAGTTTCTTCTGGTCGCGCCTCATCGCCGTCGCTTAATTCGCCTTCTTCAAGTTCAGATTCAACATCCTCACCGTCCTCTTGGGCACCCTCATGATTTTCCTCATTTATCTCACCTGATTCTTTATTCTTCGGTTTTTCCTTCTCTTTCTCTTTTTCCTTCTCTTTTGTGTCTTTTTCTTTTGATTCTTTAAATTCTTTTGTCAATACTTCAGATTCTGCATCTTCTCGTTCATCTTTCCACTGGCCATCAGCCTCGAAATCTAATTGTTCAGTCTCTTCAGCAATGCTTACGGACACCTTTTCCTCTTTTTCCACTTTTTTCTCTTCGACATTTGGCTTAGTCTCGTGTTCATTGTTTTCCTCTCGTTTTGCTTCAGGTTCCTCTACATCATCCATACTATCAAGATCAGAAACGTCTGACAAATCTTCACCGTGTGTCATAGGCACAGGTTTAGTTTTAACTGCAGGCTCCGGCTCATCCTCAATATCACCATCTGATATCTGTTCACCATCTAAATCGTTGAATGAATTGCCCTTCATTTCCGATTTATCTTTTGGGGATTTATCGGTATCATGATCATCAGGTACAGATGTTGGACCTGATTTAAATGATTTTGGTGAACTTCTACCAGATATTAAAGACTTTGGTGAACTACGGCCCGATGCTGGTGATTTCGGGGAACTGTGTCGTGATTCCGATTGTCTGTCTGGTGATTTTGGTGAACGCGGAGAAAGAGGTGAACGAGGTGAGATAGGCGAACGTGGACCAGATCCAAATGATTTCGGAGTTGCTCTATCATCTCTAGGCGATTTTGGAGAACTCGGTCCGCTCCAGTATGAACCTGCATCTCTAACGGGGGATGCCCGTGGCGAACTACGACCTGATTGTGGTGAATTTAAATAATTAGCAGATCGATAAGATTTTGGAGATAGAGTACCAGATTTTGGTGAACTGTGTCGCGAAACAGGTGATCTCGGCGATCGTACAGATCTCGGTGACTGTTGTGATCTTGGCGATTGGGGAGATCTTGGTGATTGCGGCGATCTTGGTGATCTTACTGATTGTGGGGATCGCGGTGATCTTGGGGTACGAGATGATGGAGATAGTGGCTCACTGGGTGACTTTGGTGATGCTTGTCTGGGAGATAATGGTGAGGCAGGCGGAGAACGTGGTGAGCATGGTGCTTTATTTCCTCTTGGTGAAGACGCAGCGGAACTTGCTGATGATTTTTGACTTGAATGTGATTTATGACGTTCGTAGCGCGATGGAGAGCCTTCAGGTGTAGCTATTCTTCCACGATGGCCCTCATAACCTGAGGAACTATCAGAACCCGAATCCGACATGATGGACGTTTTCTGAGTGTTTGTTTATTTTTTTCTTCGTTTATTTCAGCCTGTAAAATTCAAAATAATTATTGGAGAAATTCATCAAGGTCGGTCGCATTAGCGGAGGAAAATGTACCTCAGTGTAATGGACCGTTAGAGTTAGTGTGCCTCAGTATGGAAGAATATTCAATAATTAATTGTTATTTGAATATTATTTTTTTGTTTTATTTATGACCATTTTTATATGCGACCATACCTACTAAAGGATCGCACACGAACTTGTCTTTTATACGTCGTCACCGACGAATGCTGCTTACCTGTGTCGAAAAGTGCTCGTGCAATACTTGTTCTTGAGGACGCGACGCGCGCTACCCGTAACACTTCAGATAATATACGACACATAACGAAAACTCTCGGACTTTTTATTTTTTTTTCTTTTGTTACTTTGTATTATTTAATACTTATACTTTGAACGCATGTATATATTTGAAACTGAAACTTGTGGCGGGTGGCTTTTTTCTTTTACATAAACTTTTCCGACGTAAACTTTTTTTTTTTAAACAAACTTTTTTCATTACATAATTTTTCTTTTTCATTTTTGTCAACTGAGTTCGTGTTTTGGTTTTGTTTTCATTATTTTTTTGTATCATTTATAAAACTTTTTTGATCTCAAACACAACACAAAGCAAGAAAAACTTTTAAACTTTTTTTTTGGGTACTGCACTAGAGCAAGCAAACTTTTTTGTTTTATTTTATTATTATTTTTTTTTCACCTGAAAGAATTGATTTTGGACATACTGATAATGATGTGAAACAGGTAAGAAATAAATAATAAATGACATGATGAATTGAAGGATCATTTAATGTTGGCGATGGGAATGTAGGATTTTAATGCACGGTGAATTGAAACGCACTTTGTACTGTATTATCTTGTCCACGGTCAGAATAATTGACACGAAATTAAATTATATTAATTGCACTAGCAATGAATTTCCATTAAAAATAAAAAAGATAAATTTCTTTTCTTTACATAGCGGTTATCTTCTTTCAATTTTTATCTTTAACTTTTGCAATAGTACTAATCATCATTACCGCACACCTGATTCAATATTATCAGAATTATTACTAATACATACTGACAGGTAATACACAATGAAGAATTATAAAATAAAAATTCAAAAATATAAAAATAATTGTTGTTAATCAAGTTGGACAATTATAAATTAATTCCGCTTGATACAACAAAGTTTATCAAAATGCAAAGGCAACAAAAATATTAATATCAATAAAACAACTGTTGAGACAGAAAATAAAAGAGGAGGCTAAAGGGAGAGAGAGAGAGAGAGAGAGGGAGGGAAAGGGGAAAAGAGATAGATAGAGGGGGAGGCACTAAGAAAGAGAAAGATATATTGAGAAAAAAAAAACTAGTGATTATGAAAATGACCTTCACACTTTAGATATTTTTTTTCTAAAGAACAATTTGTTGTTGTCATGAATATTATTCATAAAGGGAAATCAAGCAATCATTTTATAAGTTAAAAAAAATTGCCCACGAACGTCATAACCCTATTTGAAATATTAACAATAAAAACGAACTTGTTCTTACCTTAATTCGTGGCGATGCCTGTGACAAAGGGCTCAAAAAGTTGACTGCAATAAACTCCCAGAGCCCAGGGTGACCGGCATCAAATCCACGAAGAAAATTTGCCAATTTTCACAAAGTTTCCGCCCACGCGCAATTGCCCTGAGCAAAAATTCGATATCCAAGCTGACCAACGATCAAATATAACCGTTCGTTTTTCTCAATGAAGCTGCCTCCTTCGTGTATTATATATACTTCCTCTCCTTTTATCAGTGTCACGGTTTTTCAGTCTTTTTCAGCTATTTGACGTGAAACAAAAAAATAACAGATAAAATACACGACAATATTTTGAGTATGTGGCAAATATAAAAATGAAATGG
>JAQQBR010000001.1:6337355-6367222 GCA_030347285.1 Microctonus hyperodae
CATATGAAAATTAATATTTAAATGAATCCATTAGTTACTTTCTTATTTTAATTCATAAATTAATAGCAATATAATTTAAATGAATATTTGTCATATTTGTTAAACAGACCTCACCTTTATTGCATCGGTGCCGGTCAGTCGTTTTTGTCTGCCTTGATCTTTTAAAATAATAAATGGACGTCCGTACTCATCAAAAGCAATAGATCCTGGAATCGCCGTCATGTTGGACATAATTCCAGTTCTATGCTACTACTACACTTGTTTAAATTGTTAATAATTTATATTGCGAAATATTTCCATCAAATAACAATTCAAATGCTCCTAAGCAATAGCTACTGGAACTACTGGAAGTAGCTAAACGAGAATGATGCTTCAGAAATCAGAATTCGAATAGGAAATGTGGAAGAAAATAGTAAGGAGGGGGGAAACAGGACGGAATTTTAGTTCCAAAACTTGCCAAAATAGGCGCTTCAAGTAAAAGGACAATTCTCCCGCGTTATTGAAAATGTTTATTCTCACAATAAAAATTATAGGTTACGAATTTAAAAATGTAATATGCAAAAAAAAAATACAAAACTGACATTAAATATGAAAATAATACATATTTAAGCGTAAACAAAGAGTCAAGTAAAATAAAAATCGATGACCTTTTTGATTTTAATTATAAATTTATAATATAAGAGAGGATGATAATGAAAAAATTTTTTTTATATTTATTTATATACAATGCAAATATATTTATTGCATAATTTATTGCCTGTAATATTGAACTAGGCATCATGAAACGTAAAACAAATCTAATAAATAATTGAATGACTTTATAGAATTATAAATTTCTATTAAATAAATAAAAATTATGTAATTTATGGTCTGATGTAAGCCTCAATTTGTTATGAATAATAGTAATAAACACAGTAATCCTGTCTGAATATTCTTGATAAAATATTGGACGTGGAGTATTATTTGAGCTCAACTTATTTGGCTCTGATCCAAAAGCAGCCAGACCGCAACTTTCCAAATGAACTCAGCGGGCGACCAAAAACCACATGAGCATATGAGACAAATTTTTCTTTTAGTTCTTTACTGCTTTCATATTCCTATTCACATATATGTACCTCTATATGACGCTTATTTTTAGCATTACATGAAAATAATACGAACAAAGTGAGGGCATAGACAGAAGCAATACATGTGGTAAAATGAACAAAAGCAAATACATAAGGCTCGCGAAGGAGTATCTACTTCTATCGCAAAAAAATTATATTTTATTTAATTTTTTTTATAAAAAGAGCTATATGAAAAATTCAAAGCTATTCGAGAGATGATGTGTCGACTATCAGATTATAATGAACGCCAAAATACACCGGTAGTAACAATGAGTGCACCTAGTATCATCATGATCCTTACATTGAGAATTATCAATATATCAATTTTCATCTTGATTTTATTGGTTGGTATTCACTGCATTAAATATTATTTCGTGAGTATTACTTTGAAAAATTATGCTCGCATACGTTATAATATTCGTCATATCTCAAGTTATTTTATTATAAATATCAAGTAAGATTGAAATAAATATTGTACACATTAAAAAAAAAACACATCTATACTTGACTGAATACAAATAATTTTGACTTGATTTTCAAACGAATAAATTATAATACATCGTCTATTCCAATTGAAAATTTATTTTTGTAATTTATATTTGTTTAAATGAATATTAAATAATCGAAAGTTTTAACTTGGATTAATCATGTGATTATATAAACTTTTATAATTTTATTTACAGAGCAAAGTTGAAACAATACCAAACCACAGCAGTAATAGCACGGTTGATATGTCATCATTGTGCAAGTACCAAAATTGTACTGAACCTTTTAGTACAAGTTAGTTAATTAAATTACACATACATATATCAATTTAGATATTCAATAATATTTAATTGTCGTGTAATAATTATTGAAAAACTCATTTTGTATTATTTTTCTCTTGCGGTTTCAAGTGTATATCAATATTCCAGATGGATCATATTCTCGAAATAATTCCAAGTTGTTTTCATTCAAGGAAAACATTGGGAATAACACATTAAAGGTAACACATTATACTATACGGAAATATTCATAAATCTATACAGAATATAATTTTATATCGCTTTTATACCTACCAAGTGAACGACTTTTTTTTTTTTTTTTCAAGAAATTACATGAAAAATCGAGACGTGATAAAAAAAATGACGAACAATGGGAAAATGACAACGCATTTACACATATTTTCCGGGTAAATAAAATATATTGTATGCAACAATAGAAAATTAGTTAGTCATGATAATTATCATTTCCATATAGTGGTCAAATGAAGCAGGATTAAAACATGGCAAAGTTAAACATCGTATCAAAGAATCAAAGAATAGAAAAGCAATTAGTGACTACGGCAATTGGAGTAAATGGTCTCCCTGCACAAGGTTTTGTACAACACAAAGGCGTAGGTAACAAACATATATTATAATACGTGGCTAATTATTAATAATAAATGTTATTCGAAGAAATTATAATTTTCCTTTCATGACTACTATATGCTTGATTAATAATGATTCATAACAGATGGTGTAAAAAACCTGGTTCCTGTAATCGCGATGTCATACGAGAGAGTGCTTATTGTTATGTCGATGGAAGTTTTTGTCAAAGTTGGATTTATCGTAAAATTCAAAGAGACCACAAAGATGATACAAATGAAAGCTTTGGTAACTTACTAAACATTCAGAATTTTTCTAACAAAAAATTATTCCTATATAAATAATTAATTTACTAAATGCTAATAGATGCAGTATCAAATAATAGATTTGATTTTAATCGGGATATCACAAGTGGCGTTGGTAATTATGACCATCAAGATAATTTAAAGTGTGGAGTTGTTGAAAATGGAAAAAAACGAAGATTTAAATATTCTCTCAGAATAATTGGAGGACATCCAGCAATGGCTGGCGATTGGCCTTGGCAAGTGGCAATACTCAATAGTTATCGGGTGAATATTTAAGATTAATCATTAAATATAAATAATTAAGACATTGAGCTTAAACTTTGATATCCAGACATATCAAAATGAAATAATATCTATTAAATTTTCCTTCATACGTAACATTATTTATTTTATTATTTTATGTAGGAAGTTTTCTGTGGTGGCACACTGATATCATCCAAGTGGGTATTAACAGCAGCACACTGCATCAGAAAACGGCTTTTTGTGCGGCTTGGTGAGCATGACCTCACGCTCAAAGAAAATACCGAGCTCGAATTAAATGTCGACTCGGTAATAATACATCCCGATTACAATGCTTATACAGTTGATAATGACATAGCTCTTCTTCGGTTACCCATAACTTTAAATTTATCGGCAGCTCATGCAATCGCCTGCCTCCCAATGGCTGGGCAATTGCTTCCTGTTAATCAACTGTGTACGATTGTTGGGTGGGGAAAGTTAAAAGCTACTGATAATTTCGGTACAGATGTTCTTCATGAAGCACGAGTGAGTGAAAATGAATAAAAATTCACTGCACTTTTTTCATCACTTCAATTTAATTTGATTAACAAGAATAATCTTTTTCAGATACCTATTGTGTCGACGGAAATATGTCGTGGCATGTATGAAGATTATAAAATTACCGACAATATGTTTTGTGCAGGATATCACCAAGGCAGAATGGATTCGTGTGCTGGTGATAGCGGAGGTCCACTTTTATGCCGTGATCCAAATAAATCCAATCATCCGTGGACTGTATTTGGTATCACGAGTTTTGGTGAAGGCTGTGGAAAACGAGGTAAATTTGGCATTTATGCTAAATTAACCAACTACGTTAAATGGATAGCGAAAATCACGAATGAGGCAAATCAATGGCAATTTTAATTATATGTCATTTGCATTGATAATTGTGTTTTTATCAATTAAATAAGTTTTTGAATATTTTTTTTATAGATGTTCATTTTAAAATTTAATTAGTACGATTAATTTCAAATTTACTTTTAGGAGCTATCGTCGAGGTTTTAAATTTTACACGATTCTGTAAATCATCAACAAAGATTTTCGTGAAATAATTATCATAATTTTTTATTGTGGAAAAATATGTGAAATTGTACTTGAAATTATAAAATGGTATTTTTATATGAATCTATTAAACTATAGCATGTATTTCTACATAATTATTATCGATAAATGATGAAAAAAATAAGCATCTGAATCAAATGTGATTGAAAAACATACTTAATTATTTTTTATTTTGCAATCATATACATTTATTGTTGCTAAGTTAAAACGCTCGATAAAAAAATGGTGAATATTGTTTCAGAATCACAGCATGACATACTATGTATAGAATAAATATGATTTAATAATTTGTTTAGTAATTCAATTTCAGCATGGAAAATTTTAATTAATCGTGAAGTCAAAAGTAGAAATGGATAAAAAGTTAATGAATAGATGCAATAAAAAATAAACCGCGATGAAAATGATAATTGTTATAATCTAATATGATTTTCGCATGATTATTTTCACGTTATTTCAAATTTGTATCGCGTGTTAAACTCGTGAAAATTATTGCAATATTTACGCTAATTCATTAGTTGAATTTGCATTTGGAAAAGTCCATCTCTGGATGTTGTTCCATGAATCTGAAACAAGATTAATTTCAGAAATAAATTAAAAAAATGTATAATTAAACAAATAAAAAAAATCAACTTAAAGATAATAATTTCATTAACAAAGATACATTATTTATAATTTGATAAAACAAATCGCCTCATTGATTTTAAGTTACACCATGAATCATACTTTTTGATAACATCTTGTTTTTTTTGCTCATCAGAGGTCGGCAAACCAAGTTCCTTTTGTCGCTGATCGTACATCATTTTCTCCACAAGTCCTCGTGTCTCACCATCAAGATCTGAAAGCTTACTAGGTTCTGGATTTACTTTTTTCGTACTAATTTCTGGATCAGTCGTAACAATATGTGGCCACCATTGCATTTTATTAACCTAAAAATAATCAATAAAATTAAAATCATTCCTCAATATACAATAAAATAAAAAATACTAAACTACAAAAACTTTATCCCTATACTCAATCCAATACTCACTTTCTCCAAATTTACAACCAGCACTTTGTTATCTTCAATAACCCATGTCGATTCCTCTATCTTCACTTCATACGGGAAATCACCATCAATAATTGGCGTTTGCCCTTTGACACCACAGGTGAGATGCTTTTTCGTGATTACAACAGTGACATCCTTGGGTCTGACCGTGAAGTTGACTTTGAGTGGAACTTTCAACTGAAATGTAAAGCATTTCAATTAACCATCAGCAATATGTTAATATATCAATGAAAAAAAAAAAAAATATTGACACAGCTCCGGTTTGTAAATTAATATATAATATCAATGCGGATCATATGTCGATGGTGATAGATCATATCAATGACCTACAGAAAGGTTCAAGGATAAGTGTCGCGAGTTGAATGCACGCGAAAGTAGAATAAAAATAAAATTCAATCACCTATATACATACAATAATGCTGAGCAAATGCAAACCTTGTATTATTTAACAACGAACTATTTACTAATGCTTCAAGTCTTCGTATCATATTCCATTAAATAAAATATAATCATTTCATAAATACAACTGAGATCTCCAAGAAATAATGAAATAATATTTAACAAATGCAAATATAATAGATTCACAAATATACATAAAAACAAAAAAATGATAATATGAATAAATTAATCATAAATTCACAAAAGACATATATAATATTGCATAAATATAATAATAGTGTATAAAATACACTGTATATTGTTAAAGTACCACTAGTGTGAAGGTGTTAAAAAACCATCCAAACAAATACATGTTTGATTACTACACATAGACATATATCAGAGACCATCAAGTTTTCATCACAATTTAATGATGACGATTTAATCTCCCACCAAGTACTTTTGCTTGAGGCGGGGTCGCTGATGCGTGGAAACGGACCATGGCTGAAACTAAAAATCATCAACAGCAAAGAAATGTAATAACAATTGATAATAAGAGTTAACTTGCATTCTCCCAGTCATCTAAGAAAATATCCATGGCCGCGAACAAAACTGTTTACACATTATTATACATATATGTATAATTAAAATATCGTCATCCATGTTTGTTCATATTAGAATTCATATATCTATACATTGTTTCATCTAATGGAAGAGCCCTCAACGTGTAAAGAGCAATTGATTCTTACCGCACGGTTCGAGTTAAAGAACGACCTTGCCCCTCTTTCCCCCGTCACCTCAATTATTTCTCCTCATCACGATTCCACTGCAATCTCTTTCTCTCCCAATCTCTCTACCTTTTTAACATACACACAAACACTTAACTCTATCTTCGTTCCTGATTCTCTCGTCGGCAATTTTTTTTTTCCCTCCAATCCACTTCCCAACATGATGAACATAAAAATTTTATTTACTATACTGTTAGTTATGTGGTAAATAATAGTTTAAACTACTAATATTATGCAATAAATATAAACCGAGGACACATTGTTAAGACTCAATCTTACTTTTATTCTCATTTTCTAAACCAGAAATTCTATTATAGTTAATTTTATACAATGTTTGTGCCTGTCCACCGTCAACGGCCTTCTTATCATTATACGCAACAAATCCCTCCACAAAATAACAATTACTTTCTAGAATATGCCAATGACGTATTACGTATATAGAAAATTGCAGTTCAATGTCAAGCCCCAAAAACGTTGGATATAATAAATAACATTTATGGCAAAAAATAATAATAAATGCATCAAACTATATAAAATTTTGTTTTATACAATTGATAAATTGATATAAGTACATACATATTTAATCCTCGGCATAATGACGAATGAGACAAATATGAAATAAGATACTATGAAATAGCAATTTACTTGAGGAACACGTAACTAGCTAATATGAAAGCGGCTATTATGATTATCTTTTCGCATTTATCGTGTTCCATGCATTTTACACTGCGATGCGAATCGAAAGGGACGAATGCAAATGGTATATAAATGTATATGTTAAAAGCAAACACGTAGACTTGTGGGACAAGGTTGCCACAGGCCCATAACGGTCGAGCTCAATATACAACAATGCACGTACATCTCACATCCGATTCATTTCCATGGTAAAACCCGTCCTCGTCATATTACTTCTCGTTACCATCCCACTAAAAATTCAATTGCCATCAAAATGTTTCCATTTATTATATTATAGTCTCGTAAATAATTTTTCATCAAGCTGCCCCACCACTGTTTTAGCTGAATTAGTCGTGCTTATTTGTACGTATTTCACGCAAACTACAGCATTTACCTTGTAATTATTGTCTAGGTGACTGACTGTGTCCTCGTAGTGTGAATATACTATGCAAACTATGTTTAAATATCTATACCCCCGTATCAAAATAAGTATTCTGATGTTTCAGTCATTGAATAATAACGTATTACTTTGTCACTACATTGACCAGTCGTGAAATTACAATCATATACGTAGCATCAATTCAAAAATTCATCTGTCGGTTTATATAATATATGTTTTGTTCCAAAAACAAGCATTAAATTATTTTATTAATATGCTATTGTCATATATGTTTTGTTTTATTTTCAATCCCGGATGTTGTGATTCTAAAAAACTAGAAAAATCATTTAATTTTATATAAATTATGTGCATTTTAAGTTTATAAACACAAACGCCATATAAATTTGCATCATTCCGTAGCAGAATAAATTACAAAAAAATGGTTGGTATAAATTTATCAAATTTAACTTTTTATATTAAATCATGATTAAATAAATATGATAGTTGTTTAGTAGGAAAAATATAATATAATTTTTGTCGAAGGCAGATTCAATATTTAGCTGATTAGTGAAATTCTATAGAAAATTAGAGGCATCAGACGTGATACAAAAAATAAATATCTGAAACTTTATAAGAAATAAATTATGTTCAAATTAAAATAGTTCAAGTATAGGAATATGCGAATGAGGCTAGAATAGCAGTTGGCGATGGTGAACATGAAATTTTGTGGAAAATGAAGATGACATTGGTTCTAATCTGCCTTGAAATATTTGACACCTATACAAAACTGTCATGCTTTTATAATTCTTCGAATTTTTTTCTTTTATATTATTCTGATGCCATTAAATCAGATCCTGGTTGACTACAAAATCGACCTTATTCACAACAGCAGCGACTAACTAATAATGTTACACTGACGTGATATCATAATGAAAAACCAGCATCGCTAAAGTATAAATTCAATCTCGCAATTCAAGTCCCGCATGTCTCTCATTGCACATACGAATTAGAGAAAAACATGTCAACAATGGATAATCCTTGATTCTTCCATGAATATTATAGGTAGGTGGATCACTTCGAGGCCTTATGAAATAAGCATCCATCATCGTATCGAGAAAAAATTGAGTCATTCTGTGAGACTGCTGAAAAAAAAAATCTAGAACTTTTGACAATAAGTCAAGTGAAGAAGTTGAAATTATAATGAGTTGGCAAATCTCGCGTATCAAATAAAAAATGAATGAGTCCAAAAAAAAAAACAAAAAAAAATAACAAAAAAAATAACAATAATATAAACCTTGGTGAATTAGATCGATGACCTTTCCCCGTATTTCTTGCCTGAAGCAAGTTCAGCATCTCAAGGACTTGAATGCTCTTTGTTGTCGTTGATGAGATTGTATAGTTATAATATACCAGGATATATTATAATAAATTAAAAAAAAAAACATATAGTGCCATATTAAATGGTTCCAAATTAAGCTATTGCGAAACTTTTATATACTATCAGATTTTTTCATCTCTTGTAAAATTTAATAATCGCACAATGCAAAATAATGAACGGTAATTCTAGCTTGAGTTCATGTTAATATATGAACTACAATTTATTTTCACGTCTTAATTGTAATCTACATGAATCATATACGCAAATTATTTCATAGGTGTTGAATTATCAGTTGAATCTTTTGGATAATTTCGTAACGTTATATGCAAAAAAAAAAACAACAGTTTCAAAATAATTTTCATTTCCTGATATTCCAAATATAATTATGTAAAGAATATTTTTCGCATAAACTCGAGTAATTAAAATCATAGATTTATACGTCTACCTATATACATATATTTATTGATTATGCTAGGTCCGGGATGCATCGGTGCAGATTGCCGAGGGCGTCAGTTAGAGCGCCTTTCACTTTTTGTATCTCATGTATAGTACGTTACTACTATAATGACTGTAATGCAAGAAAACCACTACTTTGCAACCAGCGTAACAGACACTGTTGCCGCTGATGATGGCGAACTCTTCTTGCAAACCGCAACTCCATAGCAGTTTGCCTTCAATATTCATTGGCGATCAACTTGAAACTATATACAAATATGCATAAAACGTTCAAGTGGAGTGATGAGATAAACATAAGACGAATGTATTTTGATGAATCATAACATAAATTAATATATCAAGAGCAAATTAGATAATAAGACATTAGGTACATTTTATATTATTAAATAAAATTAATCTTTTATATAATTTATATTCCAAATTATAATTATCAAGAAATTCAAATATTCATTCCGAATTATCCATCGCGCATTAAACATAATTATGAATTTATTATAAATTCATTTTAGAAAAAAATAAAATAAAAAATAAGATCTTCCAGGAGAATTATTTAATAAATTACACAATACAGATATTAACTTCTGATAGACTAATAATCAAGCTAGTTCTTGATCTTATAACTTCAATATGGACTTGAATATTCAACTCTATTCATGAGCAAATAATAGAGCGCTGATTAGTCATCGTTTTGTCATTTATAATATTTATATATAAATTGGTATATGGACATGCGCGTAATATAAATTTTCTGGACGAGATATTACAGCGAATGTTTTGCCAACTCGGGTACTTTTCGCCTTGGAAAACCGGAGGTCCCTTGACGCAGTTGCAGAACCTCGAGCTGACCATTGTAATAGTTTGCTGTTATGTGGGCGACCTCGCCTCAAGTCTTTTCGCTCTTACTCTCCATACTATTTCTTCCTTCCTCAATTGCATTCGCTCCAATATATACCACAATATATTTGAACACTTGAGGAAAATAACTACATCACCGTCAATATAAATAACACACAATATTTATTATTGTATAATTTTAGAAGCCTCAGATGGAATAGATCCAAGTACATTATCAATAATCGGTTAAGTAATAATGAAATCGATAATGGATAATATGCATATGAATAAGTTGAATAGCCTTGTCACAGTGAAGAGAATAATCTCATTGCACTTCCGGTCATGAAGTAAGAATTATAAATATTAAAAACTTGGTAATGGTGCATAATTTGAAACAAGACAATTTTTTTTTAATTACACAATACTAGTTTATGAGTAATATGTAAAGTATGATGGATATTTAGAGCATGTGTATTAATAGATATAAATATTTTTTTTTTAAGTAGAACATTGTCAAAATGCCGCATATTTTAGTAAAAATATTAAAAGACATATGTGAAGTTTTGCTATTATTCATATATCCGGTATAAACAAAGTTAGTACAAGAGACGATTGAACTCAAGTGGACACCTTATTGCACAGAGTGGGAGGTACGAAGGTATATAAAACCGGTCTCAACCACTGTAACAGCCAGTCCAACGACCAAATACAAAGACTCTAGTCGCGTGTGCACTTGCATGCGAGAGAGCAGTGAGATAATTGATAAGTTGAGATAGGTGGACCACCAGGGTGATTCTGTGTATGATTTTCCAACGAATGAATAAACATTTTGCCATGTGACAGAATAGAAAAAATTTCAATTTGTCTGAATTATTTCTTGCAAAATTTATTTAAATTATGCACCTTGAGCGGCAATATTTTTTCGGCATGAAATTCTAAGGGGATAGTCACAGCACAGAGCACGTAAATGTGTACAAGTATTAAATTGTACAGCAATCTGGTGGTTGCAGATAAAAAAAAGATTGGTATTATTGGAAAATTTATACGATCTATTATTGATTTGATTTGATAAAAGTATATGATAATTAGAACAACGAGAATTTATTAAAATCAACATTATTGCGTGCTCAAGGATATAGTGAATGTAATTTTTTCAGTGCAATTGATATAATATCTCATATAATTAATCATAATTTTGAAAAGCACATTGATTTATAAATTTTAAGAAAGAAGTATTTATAAAAATCAATAAACGAGATAGCCTTTAACAACATAGAAGTTTGTAAAATGTCTGAATTAGAAATCAAAATAAAAAATAGAGGCACGGGTGATCGGTGGCTTAACAATAGTAATGTAAGTTTGATAACTTTGATTACTTTTCTGCTAAATATATATAATTTTTTGAAAGCAAGATCAAAATCACCTTTGGATTTATAATAATTGCAGTCAGTACACCGATAAATGAGATTTTGGACACGATTAGATGGTACTACGAATAAATAGTCCGAATAATAACGAGAGAAAATATTCGTAAATTATTACAAATATTTTAATATATTAAAATAGTTGATCTATTAGTCGAGTTATACCAAATAATAACAAGGAAAATTATAAACAAATATAAAACAGTATTAAATGTGTGTAGACAATCAATATTTTATAGTTATGCCAAAACTTATTTGATAAATCAAGAATTTTTTTTCTTCTTTTTTTTGTATACTCATGAATATCAATAATTTAATTAAACACTTAATATAAATAATAAATAATTAAATATCATCAAAATAAAAATGGTTGATGAGCTTGAATGATTTATGTCCAAATTGATTATTAATTTGGGGACTGGAATTATTTATTTCCAAATCACATAATAGATTGAGGCAGTAGATGGGACAATATCAACATTGACAAGACAACCCACAACGATGATTGCTAAATATATGAATCCTAACACCACTGCATGGCACATACCACGACCTTCTCTCGTTGGACATAGCGAAAAAGAAAGCAATAATGGTAATAGTTGGATCCATTATCATATGCATCGTAATTCATCGTCTAACAGCTGCACATCATCACAGGGATCAGCAGTTAGCACTCACGTAAGTTATATATTTACCCATTGCTTACTTACAACTTGTTAAATAACACATTTCATTTTTATCAGAGTGCAGCTTCGAGCACATTACTATTGACAACCGACAATTTAGCGAATTTCACGGCTTTTCAGCAGCCAATAACGACAGCACCTAAATCTTTGGATACTGCTTCAATCGCAAGCAGTACTCATTTTACCCTTATCAATGGACCCGGTAGACCAACTATTGTTAATAAAAAATCATGGTGCGCAAGAAATCAACTTACATTTCTAGTTAGCACCATGAGTGTTCTCTTCCTAATCGCTCTTCTAATTGTGATAGTCTACATGGAATGTAAGTAGTCATTTTTATATGATTATCACTTTTCGAAAATGTATTTTATATGTATTTCCTTCGTTTATTTCAGTGCGTGTCCGAGATAAATACGATTAAGTGCATGAAACAAAACTAGATGAACATCATATAATAATTCATTTGTGATATTTACGGCGAGTGCTAATAAATAAAATTCTGTTGCTAGATTATTGTTAATTCTGATAAATTGTCAAGAATATCGTTCAAATGACAATACGAATTTTAGTATTGATGACTATAAAATGATGATGACATTGCTATGAATAAAATGTGGAATATTATAAATTATAAAAATTATTCTTTGCAATTTTTTGTTAAAATTCTGGATATTTTTGAGAGCAAAATTTTCAATTGGGCACCTATATTCATGTCTGTGATATTATTTTTGTATTAAGAAGAATGAATGAATGAAAAAATAAATGATCCATTGACTTAACTTTGATATCGTAAACACCGCCAGAGATTATGAATATTTATGCAGTCATTTCCATGTAAATTCATAGAACTATTACTCACCTCAATTTCCTGTAATGTCTGCGACCATTTGTAATTAGGCATATCAGCACCATTACCGCTATTTGGAGACAATTTGTCTTTTTCATCCGCGTCCTGTTCTTCTGTTCCATTTTCATCTTTATTACTTTTCTCCACATCAATACTTTGTGCACTAGAATTACCACTCGGTCCAGCTACTGGCTCATTAAAAGATTTATTCTACAATCAAGTCCAATGCATGTATAAACAAACGATGATTTTAATGATAACAATTGCAGCTATAAATGACTGATTATATCAACCTTGGATTTATTATCTATTTCAGCCTGTAATTTCTCAGCTTGTTCATCTGTCAATTCAACAATTTTAGATTGATTATCTTCTAAATATTCTTCCGCCTCTTTTTTTTTCTTCTTCTCAATTCTTTCTTTATGTTTTCTCATCTGTTCTGCTCGTTCCTCTCTCGCGACATTCACTTTGGCGAGAGCAGTGGCTTGATGTTTTTTAAATTTACTGTTAACTAACTACAAATTAAATCACATTTTTATTAATTCATATCGACTAAACATGATAAACTAAAAGATCAATAACATCTTGAATGGACATGATTAGTTACCTTTTCTGCAGCTCCTTCGCCGCCACCTGTGTAAAAATCAGTTTTTCGGGCTAAAAAACTGAATATCGTATCTAGCAGCTAAAAAAAAATAGATTATTGCTTGAAATCCTAAATATTCCCATTATATAGTAATTATCACGACTTTACATCAATGAAACGCCAAATTTTTTTCCTCAAATAAAGTCGTTATTATGAAAATTAGAGGTTATGATACAATGAGTCTACATCACAATTCGTAATTACCAAAAACTTACATCTTGTACACCACCCTCGTGCTGCTGGGCCATCGCCAATAACATTCCATCAAATTGTTCCTCTTTCATCATTACAATTATATTTGAAAATAAATTGTTTGAAATTAATATATGGAAATTCCTTTCGATTATTAAATATGCCTTTTGCGAAAGATGATTGTAACTATATCAACAGTAACAACAACACTATATTAAATGATGAAAAGTAATGAGGCAGAAACTTAATGCAATATAAATGTGAAATCTTATTACGATAACCCGGAATTAGTACATTATATTGTATATTAAATAAATAATGATGTTGCGTACATCAATTTACCTGCTCAATCAAATTACTATAAAATGCTATAAATTATACTTTCATCCAATGTGCTCACACTGCACACACAAAAGTCAAAGAATTGCAAATAGAGTAAGTTTAGTAGACTGTTTAATGTATATAGTGTAATAAATGATTGTATGTAAAATAATTAAATATAGATATACGTTTTATATGAATGTATATGACTGCAAGAGGTCGCCAACAACACATTTGTACAGGTTATGGCCACAAGCCGTTAGAGGCGCCGAATTTTCCAGGATATATGTGAAAAACTATATGTATTTTGAGAAAGAGAACTTTCGAGAGAGTCGTTTGAAAAATTCAACTTTGAAGATTGAAATGCTAAAAATTGCCACCGCAACTCATACATATATGTATATATTTTTTTCTTTTTCATAAAAAAAAATAATAATAATATAATATTCTATTTAAATTAATTTATACATAGAATAAATGATTGTACATAATAAATAAGAATGGATCAATTAATAATTACGGTGGCAGCAATTTATTTATTGTATTGTCCATTCACCAAAGTTGAAGAAAGTTTCAATCTACAGGCTATGCATGATATTCTTTATCACGGCCATAACCTAAATGAGGTGAATCATGTTAATATTTTCCATGCTTTAACAAAAAAAATGTGGACTTTGACAAAAGAATATTATAATATTTAGTATATATGTTTTATTCTTCTACCAACAATTTGTCAATTCTACATATAACAAGTAACAATTTTGCCTAACAATGGTTTTAACATTTTTTTTTTTATTTATCAAATAAAATTTATAAATATGTATTTTTTTAATAGTATGATCATCATGAATTTCCTGGCGTGGTACCAAGATCTTTTATTGGCCCCCTCATTATATCAGGACTATCATCACCGGTCGTTACGATAATAAAATATTTTAATATGAACAAATTTTGGGCCCAATACACTGGTATACATTAAATACATTACCTTTAAATGATGAAATGCAAATGTAAAATGATCTATTATAGTTTACTGCTATTTCAGTTCGGGCAATTTTAGGTTTGACAATTATTTACACCTTGAGAATGTACAGACAATCATTGCAAAAAATATTCGGTGCTGAATTCATTAACTGGTCAGTGACTATCATGATAACTCAATATCATTTTATGTATTATCTCAGCAGACCGTTACCAAATGTAATGGCAATTCCTTTAGGCAAGTACCAAGAAGAGTATTGTATATAATTTATGAATTTATTCATACAAATTATTGAATCAATAAATTCACAGTTTTGTTGGCGTTGTGCAGTTGGATGAAACAAAATCATATTTTATTTATTTGGTCATCGGCTGCGGCAATCATTATATTTAGAGGAGAATTGGCTTTACTATTAGGATTATTCTTATTATATGATGTAGCTAATCAAAAACTAAGTGTGCCAAGGTACTTAAATGATTCATTAAAACCCAATGATGGATTAATAATTTATTATATACTTATGTTCAAGAGAAAAATTATTAAAATTTACAGATTACTTAAAATTGCTGTGCCAGCTGGAATCTTTTTTTTAGCTCTCACCATCGGAATAGATTCTATATTTTGGAGACGTATATTATGGCCAGAGGGTGAAGTACTTTACTTCAATACAGTTCTCAATAAAAGCAGTCAGTGGGGTGTATCCTTGTATAATTAATTTTTTAATTGAAACAAATTGAAACTATTCGTCATTTATTTATTTACGTTGTAGTTTTGTAAGGCAACTCTTGAATATTGCAGTGATATTCCTTAACATTGAAAGGAAATTATAAAATATGAAACATACAGACATCACCATTTTTATGGTATTTTTATTCAGCATTACCGCGTGGCTTGGGTTTATCATATGCACTTGTGCCTTTAGGAATGATATGGGATGCTCGAGTACGTGCCTTTACAGTGCCTGCTATAACATTTGTTATTTTATTTTCATTTTTACCTCATAAAGAATTGAGATTTATTATATATGTATTCCCATTATTGAATATTGCCGCAGCCTCTGCATGTCAGCGAATGTAAGTTTTGCTCAAATATCATTTATCTTTCAATCAACTATGGTTATTTTTATTATCGCAATACTGACTACATATAATTGGAATTATAAATTAGATGGCAAAATCGGCAAAAATCACTGTACCATGCTTTAATAGCACTTATTATCATTGGCCATTTGGTGTTGAATGCAATATTTTCCATGTTTCTACTTTGTGTATCGAGTTCAAATTATCCTGGTGGCGTAGCTATAACAAGACTGCATAGATTAGAACGTGATATTAAATGTCCAATTTACGTTCATATTGATACACTGTCGGCACAAACAGGCGTATCACGCTTTACTCAGATCAATTCAACATGGAGGTAGATAATATTATATTTATATTCACACATTCAATTATGAAAAATTCTCTACTATTTAATTTATATGATGATTTTTGTTTTTTATTTAGATATTCCAAGGAAGAAAATATAACTTATGACGATCCGAAAATATTACAATTCACTCATTTATTAGTGGAAGCTAACAGTAAATATTCTTCAGCCATCAAACCTTATCTGATGAATTATGATATTATAGACTCTGTAGATGGATTTTCTCACATTACTTGGAATTATAATGTGTTACCACCAATTAAAATACGAACGAAACCTATGATATTTATCATGAGACGAAAGAAAAATGTTTATGAGAATAATACATGGATTAATATTAATGATTGCCCGTTAGAATATAACAATGTTAAGCATGAAAAAGTTATTGATGAAATAAGTGGCAATGATATTTTGAAAAAAAATATCGGATTGAAGAGAAAAAAACTAAATGTTGTACAGAGTAAGCATGTAGCCGATAGCTATGGAATAGATTCTAGTACATCGACTGACTTGAAAGAAATGGAATATCATGAAAACTCTCACCAAAATGATGTAAATAATTTGAAAATATCTGAAACTAAATTGAACTCGCACAACAACCAAGATTTTATTGAAAATGGCGTTGATTCAGTTGAAACTCTCGATGGAAATAATATTAATGTCAATGAAAAGTCATCATTAAAACGGACTCAGAGAGCGAAAAGTTTCAATGCAATGAAAAATAATAAATTTGATACGACAAAAAAACCTGCAACAAATGCAGTAAAGTTACCAAAAAAAATACCAAAAATTATAGATGAAAATCCTCGAATAACTGAATCTGCTACCGATAAAAAAATATCAATTCAACGGAATTTAAAGATAAATAATGTCAGGAATAGTATACGAAAGATAATTCGTCAGTTTAAAGAGTTTGAAAATCATATCGCATCCGAAGAAAATTCTGAATTAAAATTGAGTCAATCGATAAACGATAATACATTGAATTCATTGGAAAACATTGATAATGATAGTGTGCCATCATCTACAGAAATAAATATGAATAATAAAGTAGATCAAATTATTTTTGAAGATTATAATCAAGATATAGTGAATAATGTGAAGAATGATTTGAAAAATATTATTGAACAGTTTGCGGAACTAAAAGATGAATTATTATTTGATGAGGACGATCAATTTCGTGATGTTGCTGAAAAACTTGATGAACGTCCTATTTCAGAAACATTAATGTACTTCAGTGATGCTCTGAAAAATTTTGTTCAACGACGAAAAATGAAGCACCATAATAAAGAATCAGAGATAAACAACAATGATCAATCAAATAATGAAACATTATTATTAATAGAACTGGATGGTGCTTATAAAGAATTGGCAGAACAGCAAATAATAAAAAATCCTACACGAAAAACTCGGGAAAAAAAAATCACACATTAAAGCATCTGTGATTAACTGATAAAAAGTATTGGCAGAAGAAAATAATTGTTATTGTTAATATTATTTATACTTTAGTACCAATGTAATAATGATATAATGTCAATAATAATATCGATGTCAATGTAAAAATAGATACATATTAATAATTGAAGTTTTTAAAAGTTATTTGACTGGATTAAATAAATTCTTTCATACTAATTATCTAATCTACAATGAATGAATTGTAAATATTCAATGAGCTGTATTGATATGTATATATAGGCCTTCTATATAACATTGAATGTTTGGATGAAAATTAAATTTAAAAAACATGGATTACAACATTGAAAATGGACCAATATTAGCATTATGTAACGATCGGTTAAAAGCAAATTTAGTTAAGCCAGAAAAGAAAATATACATATAAACAAATCTATTGTATTCATAGTTAACTTAACATTATGCATATATACATACATACATACATACATACATACATACATACATATATATATATATATTATTACATTGACCAGTGTTGAGAGAGTGGTGGTGTGTGTGTGGTCAAATAATGAAATACGCATGCGCAATCAGCGCCATCTGTATAGCTTGACTGACGCTATCCTAAAGATCATTTTTATTGCAACCATTGCAACAATCTTTGTACATAACTTATTAGGTTTATCATTATGTTATAGTATTTATTAAATAAATAACGTATTCAAAAATTTATAATGAATCATTTCCAATCGTTTATTTGGTAATGTAATGTAATAATTGTGTAATAATCGCTGCATTACATCGGAATTTCTAAAATTAAGGCGTTTGAGAATGCAATGACGTCACACAAATCGTTCTCAACAGACAAAGCAAAACGAGAGTCATAATGGCGGGTATGTAGTATTTGAGAATGAAATAAAATATGCAATATATATATACATACATACATACATACATACATATATATGACGTCTGTGTGTATACATGTATCTATGTTTGCATATGTAAATTTTATTTTAAATTAGTTTTAAATAGTTACTTAATTTAAAAATATTTATATATAGTTATACTATTTTAAATTATTTGCGATCTTTAAATATTATTATTTGACATTTTTTAGATCTATATGCCAAGTATAATTGCACATATTGTCAAGAAGATATCACAGGTCTTCGTGTCAAATGCGTTGAATGCCAATATTTTGATTTGTGTCTACAGGTAACTATAAAATTATAAATTAAAAAGAAAATATATATTATATTCACTACTATTGTATTTAAACTGAATATATTTTTATGAGCATTGATGATGTTCAAGTTTATAATTGATAATTTTATTTGTTTTATAGTGTTTTTCCGCTGGCGCAGAAATAGGATCTCATAAAAATGATCATTCTTATCAATTCATGGTGAATATAACAATAAATATTATTGTAATGAAGACTTTATTACGAACGATTCAGAAAATATATATTTATTTTCATAGGATTCGGGTACAATTAGTATTTTTAGTGGTAGTAGAGGTAATTGGACTGCACGAGAACATTTACGACTGCTTGATGCCATTGAACAATTTGGCTTTGGTAATTGGGAAGATATTAGTAAACATATTGAAACACGTACGCCAGAAGGTAAAGTCAATTAATTTGTAACATTGATTGTAAGAATATATGAATAATATGTTTGAAACAGAGGCAAAAGATGAATATATTGCCAGATATCTGGATGGAAATATTGGGAAATATACGTGGCCACCAATCACTGAATGCTATCAACCAAATTTAACAGATCAAACTCATTTAGACCACGGACCTCTTTCACCGGATTCCACATCACGATTACCACCATTGGATATTACACCGGAAGAAGCTGCACAATTAGGATATATGCCACAACGTGATGATTTTGAAAGAGATTATAATCATGAAGCAGAATCACTTGTTTCATCTTTATTCTTGAACCCTGCTGAAGACGATGACCTTGATATTGCTCTAAAACTTGCGCACGTTGATATGTACACGAATAATTTAAGAGAAAGAGCGAGAAGAAAACGAGTTGTACGTGACTATCAACTTGTATCAAATTTCTTCCACTCATCTCGGCGAGACAATAAAAGTACAAAAAATCGACAAACAAAAGAGGAAAAGTAAGTTTTAATTGATTTGATTGATGATTATAATTAAACCTAAATAATGAATGACAAACTTTTTTTTTTATTTATAGAGATTTTCGGGAGCGAATGCACGTATTTGCCCAATTTTATACTGCTCAAGAATATGAACAATTTTTGGTGAATATTGAAAAAGAGCGTGATTTACGTTTACGTATTTCTGAACTTTATCGATATAGAGAAAATGGAGTAACAAAACACGAGGAATGTGCTCATTTTGAGGAAATGTTAGTCCAAACCCAAGGGCCAAATGAAACAATGGATCACTGGTCAGATAAAAAATCTGTAAGTAATTTGTAAAATTTATACCATATTTATGTTTACATTTTATGCAATTAATGTAGTCTTCACTGTGATTCTAACAGTATCGATTCAATGTTTCATCTCTGGATTATATTACCATAAATTGTATAATGGCGCAGTGTTTTATAAAAATTTTTAGTGTTATCTACTTTATGAAGTCAGTTTTCTCTAAATTTAATGATAAATCTGTACACGCCAAATATTGCGCGTATGATAAATTTTTATTTGTTTTTATATTTTTTCATTTCATTCAAATCTCATAATTGTCAGTATTATTATTTTTTTTTTCTTCATAGACGCCTCAAACAAGTTCGGGCCCCTTTTTCTTTCTTAATAATGACTTATATACATATGTATGTGTCCCTTCGCCTATTGTGAAGCGTTAATTCACAATAACAAATATCAATAATTTCACTCAATAATTCGACATCGACATTATTGTCAACAGATTATAATAAGTATCGCATAAAATGTGTACATTATTTTATATGTACCTGTAGACTATGCATCGTGAGTTAATTCTCACTATGTTGACTAATTCAAAATATTTATGATACGTGTTACCAGGCGTTTGTGAACAGATTGTATCAGTTTGCATTTCACTTAGGGCAGCAGTGGGCCGTCGTCCACGTCAATACTTCGTCCCACATCAAAAAAAAGGTCAGTTAAATTTTAATGATTGATTGACAACAAGTACAATTTTTCATAGTACATATCGATAAAAGTATTTTCTCATTATTTTCATATCTTACAGAGAAGAAGAAAAAAATTGCTCTTTCATCGGCCGAAAATTCATTACAAAGGGCGAAGTGGCCAACAATTGCTTCACACTCAATCACAATCGGACGATGACTCTAGCCAATCAATTGGTGGAGCCGGATAGCAATACAAATCATTTTTCGCATCATTCCGGCAGCTGTTCATCAGTTATTCAAAAATTAACTCACAATGGGTCACCGCAAGCATTTACTGCAAAATCAATGACATTAGGAAATTCCGAAGTCAGAAATATGGATTTGGAAGCTGCAGCTCATCTGCTCACGCAGCAAGAAAAATCGCTGTGTCTTCAGCTTAATTTGAAACCAACCCAGTATTTAACGCAGAAAACATTGTTACTTCAAGTAAGTCTTCTTCAGTTATTTTTTATTTATTAATTTTGCGATGAACACACATCATATGTACTGACATATCAGAGTTTTCTGCTTATATCAATTCATATTTCAGCACTATGTGTATGTGCATTTAGCCAAAAATTTCAATCAAAATCACAATTTTATAAAATCTCTACTTCTGTATATACCTCACGTTTTTTTTATTTTTAAAACAGGAATATCTCAATGGTAGCCGAAAACCCAGTGTTATTCCTCAGTCGGAGCCAGAAAATAAAATTCTTCATTATCTCGTAACACATGGATGGATTACTGCAACATGATCACATGCTCTGGCCATGGTGTAAACCAACTTTAAATACTGAGTCAATAAAACTTCCCAAAAGTGTCGTAAATATAACTGATAAATTTTTGAAAATTATAAGGATTGTTGATAAATAATATTCTGCAATTTAAAGGTATATTTGAACGACCAAACTCTAATGCTTCTATTAAATTACACGTGAAAACTTATGTTAAATTAAAATATCGATGTAATTTAAATTTTTATTATTAATTCGCGCTTATGCATTCGCATTACATTGCTCAATTTCATTTATTAACCAATGAATTTTTTCCTCTATTTCCATTCGATTCATACTTATATAGAAACGTTCATTATATCGCTTGTATAAAGCTAATTAACTCACTGATTCTATGCACATTTTGCGAGTAATCATAAATTTACCTGGTTAAATTTAAGTAAATATTTTCCAGATAGCAATTTAGATTTTATTTTTATTTTGTCATTATCACTTGTGAACAATATATAAAAATAAATTAGGTGAAAAAAATGTATAGATAGTATTAGGGATAATAATAGGTATAATCAATTAATAATAAAAATAAATGAGTCCGAATATTTTGCATTTGATGAGAAATTATACTGTAGTGGTATAACTACATATCCTGAATGTAGTTAGTTACAGAATATATGGAGTGTTCTCACAATGGACAAAGTTTGTCTCTTTCTATCTTTTATTCAATCCTTCCAATTAGAAATGAAATTTTGTGATCCTATGAAAATAGAATTTTAAATCATTCATAGAAATATTATTTTCAATATGAGAACATTAATATTTCTCTCATTATTATTGCACAATTTATTAAAGAAATTTTACTGCGATCATCAGATCCTTTGAAGTTATTGAATTATATTATTAATCTATTTAATAAACGGTGGCGGAAAAACAATTGCAAAATTGTATGAAAATTATAGTAAACAAAATATTAAAAAACAAATGATAACAGCAAAATAACGTTTATTGCTGAAGTAAATATTGACAAAGATCAATTGATTGAAAAGTGCAATAGAAAAATAAAAAATGTATAATAAAAGTAAAAATAGATTGTATAAGAAATTGTATTCTTTTTTATTTCACGTATGTTACGATCCAATTGGTACGCATAAAAAAATTCGTGCTGTTTTTGGATTCATTTTTGGTTTTTTACTGGCTCTGATATTTTATTTAACTATCATAATTGATCTGGAATTAAATCCTTATACAACTGTAGTGCTTGGTGCTATTTTAATTACTATGCTGTCGATTGGATGTGCATCGTCAATACAGGTACATCGATATTTATCATCGTACATAAAGCAATTTTCCAGGTGAGATGTGTTTGTCTGTTAACTATTCCAGCATTCCTCGGCCGCGCCGGTAGAAGTATGCTCAAGGCACTTGTCCTTGGCTATGTTATCGCAGGACCGATATTTAATTTGACATACAATGGAAAGGAAGTAGTGCGTACATTTGCCTGTACAACGCATTTAACTTACAACCTAACAAAGACGCGATTTAATCTAATGTTTCAACCATTTCAGCAGGTATCACAATATATAATATCAATATTAATATCATAAAATAATGAATAATATTTATAATAATATTGTATATCAGGCAATGTTTGGGATGAGTAAAGACACACATGACATGAGAGATACACTTGCTTCTGTGAAAGATTTGATGAGTCCAATTGTCGAAGAGATTGAAGGCCAGGAAGAAATGAAAAGACTTAATGAAGAGAATGATTATCTTGATAATATTCAGGGCGATACGAAAAGAAGCGAAATAATTGCGCAAAAGCATGAAAAGTCGCAAACTAATGTTTTATCGAAGGACGAAGAATATGAAGTGAAATATCGGAAAAAAATTGAGACTAGATGTGAAGAACAATTGAGCCGTGGCTCTGAAAGATGCAGGTTTAAAATACAGTGATAACTTATTGTTTATTAAATAAGTGGCTAAGAAATTCTATGAAAATACTTGAAATATTTTTCAGGGAAATGTTTGGAAATATGTATGATAAATGTTATGATAAAGTCACATGGTTTGCGGCTTGGCTTCTTTGCTGGCCAATGAAACTCACATTTATCTGTAATATTGTGCAGGCATTAGGCGGATCAAATATGTGTGATTCTGAAGGTAAAATTGATCCTGGAATTGGTGAAGGATATGCTACATTGAAAGGTGATTTATAATTAATTAAATATTTATTTGCATAAATATTCAATACTATATTCTATAAAATACCTTGAGTGTATAATAAATTTGCTGTTAAGGTGCTCGAGATAAGCTAAGTGGTCGACTGGATGATGCACGTATTCAATATAAATTAAATATTGCACCATCGATCTTGGATTTACATGATGCAAGTGATACGGCCAAAACAGTCTTACATAAATTTAATGAGCGTCGTAATTTTTTTGATTCATCTATGAGACTTTTGAAACGTTGCTTGGCATTAATTTTTCTCAAAGTAATTCACAGTGCTCAACAATATCACGATCGATATCTCTCGGATATTGAGTATGATAATCACTATATAACACCGTATTTTCGTAAAATTGATGCAAGACGAAAAGCTCGTGGCAGTATGATTTTATTGCCATTGAAAAAAATTGAAAAAAATGTATTGATTGATTCATATTCTGTAATGCCAGGTAAACGTGAGAAAAAATATTTCATAAGTCACACTATTAAGCTTATTCTCGAAATGGTCACTGCTACGACCATTGTTCTACTCGACATAATTTTATTTGAAACATTAGAACTCGTTCGAAGACATGGATATGTAGAGTATGTTCAGGTGACGTATATAAGAATAAGAATTTTCTCAACTATACACTATTTCGAAAAATAGATTATAAATATGTTAATGATGTGATTGATAGACGGGCCATCATGACGTGAATTTAAATGTCCACGGTACTGGTATAATTGCCAAACTGATATCAAGTGTGGTTCGAGGTTTCAATATGAAAAAACGTGTTAAAATGATTATATCAAATGGTGCATGTCTACCGTTACCTAACAAACTCAGCAATTATATCCACAGTAAAATTTATGGCATGTATTTAGCAATTTGGATAATGCTGTTTTTAGCCTCCTACACCAAACGTCTCCAACGAAGAATATGCAACTTTTATTATGTCAAACGAGAAAAACGACGAATACTTTATCTTTATAATGAAACATTACGTCGAAGAGTTGGCTATACACGTTTTATGAAGAATAAAGTAAAGAGTCTTGTGAGACAGCGACTTTTAGAGCGTGACATGAATTTATGGTTCGCTTTAAAAACCAATTCACCATTTTGGTTTGGGTGGCTCAAGTTTTTTAAGTGTTCTAGACTAAAATGTCTTATTTGTGGTGAATCAGAACCAAGAAAAAATTCTGATTTTCACAAATGCACCACGCCTGGATGTCTTTTTATTCACTGTCCCGAATGCTGGCGTGACGTTGAGAATGTTTGTTATGCATGCGCTGATTTACCAGAATCAGACACTGACTCTGATGACAATATTCATGGCTATGACATCAAATCCGTTGGCGTATCATGATTATAAATAATTTTATTGTTACTCGAATATGTTTAGATAATTCAAATATTGAAAGACAATATTTATTTAAAATCACCGGATACATCTATCGTTAATCATAATATTTTATATATAAATGATTGATGTTGTGCTTGTTACATTGCAATCGTTTTTATAAAAATAACATGAATGCAATATTTAAATTAACTTTGTTACATATCATTTCGTGCAGTTAACAACTTCTACAATTTGCAACGGATTATTGGTATATAAAGCCAAAACCGACGTGAGCTGTACGACTGACTAGATTATAAATAATAAATATTAAAAAATGTCAATAACTAAAATGCCTGTTTGCAACAATACAGTGATTATGTTTTTTTTCTTGTTGTTAATTTGTCTAAGTAGCATTATTATTGCGGAGGACAAAACAATGTACACTACTAAGTATGATAAAATTGATGTAGATGCCATCATCAACAGTGAAAGATTACTCAATAATTATGTTGGTTGTTTGATGGACGAAAAACCTTGTACACCTGATGGTGCTGAATTAAAAAGTAAGTTTATTTCATTTATTTTCAAATTATAAAATATGTTGATTTATATTAAAGCACCAATTCATTTATTTATACAGAAAATCTTCCAAACGCACTGGAAACAAATTGTGAAAGTTGTAGTGAATCACAAAAATCTATGGCTGATAAAATTTATCATCATTTAATTGATAACAAACTCGATGATTGGTTAAAACTGGAAGAAAAGTATGATCCACTTGGTAGTTATCGAAAAAAGTATCTTGATAATAAAAATTAAATCAACAGCAGAATAATTAATAATGAGAAAATAAGTTAAAGTATAACATACTTCAAAGTTTCATTTTTAAATATCTAATTCTTCAATTCATTATTATTCTCATCAGCATAAATTTAATATAAGCAATTACCAATGATTAATTTCCTCTATGTAGTATTATGGCGATTGAATCAATTAGTTTAGGGTTGCTGGAAGATATATTTATGGCTTATACACATATACATATACGTGCATGTAACACACAATATATTATTATTACCATCACTGAATTTCCCAATAATATAATATTATACTAAAAGTAACAAAATAAAAAAATTTAGAAATCCGGTAAAACTGCAAATATATATTATTATTCTATATACATAATAATACACAATATATAGTTAATAATATAGATCTGTAAAAAGCAAATGAAACCTGTATAAATTTTTTCTTATTCATAATAATTAACATTATTATACAAGATATATAATCTTATATTCAACTACACATGCATTATGACAATCACAATTTAAGTTCAGAAATATATACATAGATACCAAATATTTTTTTATGAATTCCAATAGAACATTGAATGGTAGAGTTACCTGTAAACTCAGTGGCTAACGAATTTGAACGAAGTAACTTTGAAACCCATTGGGTGGTCTCGCTCGCTGTTTATGGGCCACTGCATCTGTGCTAGTCTCATATACCCCTCGTACCACACGGTATAACCCGCGTTCTCTTTGAGTCTTCTTGTGTGGTCTCGACTTTAGTGTGCACACCATAAACATATATACTTACCTATACACAATATACATGCGCATATGTACAATAAACATATACATATTCAGAATACGCATGCTGTATGGTGGTTGACATTTTATTCGCATCATTGTATATGCTAATATAATGATTATAAACATATCTGCATACGTATATATGTATATAAATATGTTGATAAAAAGAAAAAAATAAAAGTTGAAAAATGATGTGCGTTGATCGATTTATCGAGAATTCGATCACGCTCCAAAGAATTGAAAGGTTGTAGGCTGAAGCATAATAGCACTTGAGATTGTGGTGGAGTATTGGTTGTTGTTTGCGCCTTCGTGTTCACCTTTATATCGTTATAGTGTAGTGGCACACTGGGACCACACACGATGCGATCAGTTGGAACATCAGATCCGCTCTCTTTTCACTTCTCCTTTATACTTTATTTCCCTCCTCTCTTTCTCTATGCCTTGATGTTTTCTGCAAATGGCGAACAATGAAGATGAAGAAAAAAATAAATGAATAAATAAAAAGAATTTACCTCGATAAAATATTTTTCACATATGTATATAGATACATACATATACATATAAATATTTCTCGCCTGTTATGTATTACATCATGTGTGATTTTTTTTTTCTTTTTTCAACATGATGCTTTAACCTAAAAATAATAACCAAAATAATAATATAAATATATAATTGCATACTTGCTGGCTTTACATTTGAAAGTAACGAATTATTTTAACATAGTGTATTAACACAAGTTTGTAGAGCTATATAATCTCGTATACTCCATGTTCTTGGGTAAAATAAGAGAGAGAAAAAGAGACTAAGCGCAAAAGACGGCACACACGATTTCGAGAGCCATGTTGAGAAGACCACCCACGATGGAAGTCGAGAGAAGATATTTAGCGAAAGGCAAATCTCTGCTGGACCACCCACGTTGGTTCAGCCTCGTTCGCGCTCTAAGCAACGCAGCAAAGTATTTCATCTTCATGCTGGTTTCACCATTAACAGCTCTCTATACATAGGCACATTTATATATTAAAAATACACTATATGCTATTGACATAAGTATGTAAGTATTTTTCTTCCTCTATATTTCTATTATATATCTAAATTAATCCATACTACTAAATATATAAATAAATCTATATATTTCTGCTCAAATTTGAGCCATTAATTTTTTTTAAAGAATTATTCCGACATATAGTTTTAACTCAAAAAAAAAATATATATTATTTTTATTATAAATACAAATATTATTACAACAAATAATCATATTTACTTACATAAGAATTCTTATTTTACATATCAAATTAATTTTTACAGATAAGCAAAAGTAAAATTTAATTATATATATATATACATATATATGTATGTATAACTAACTAGCTGAACGCTACGCAGTTTCAATGGTACAGACCACCCAAGTTGTAACTGCACGCGGAAGTTAAGCCACTCCCCCCAGACTTTCATTTGATCGCACATGAATATATACAGGTACGCGTATATCTACCTACATACATTGTACGTAAAAAAGCGACTGGGACAAAATGAAACTTGTGAGTGATGAAGAAAACAAAAATAACCAAACAAAATAATAAGATATAATACACCTAATAAATACTATGCTGATGAAAGAGCTTTGTATTGAAGAGCTTGCATATAATTACATATTAATCATTATATATCAATATAATATTAAAATCGTTTTATTTACATATATATACATATATCTGCATGATACTATTTGTTAATTATATGTATAATAGACATTTTATTTTTATTTATAACATTACTGTCGTGATGTATTATAGTTATCTTATTTTTGCAGATAAATAATACATTGGGAATATATATGTATGGCTTTGAATGAGTGATACAGGATGTAGTGATATGAGCTGACACCACGCAAGTACCTAAACATACCCTAAACTGCAAAGTATCCAGACAGAATTTTAGTATATACCTCCACACACTTTGGGTGGTCTATAGCTTCAACGTGGGCGGCCACTCACTAACACCATTTTGATATTAAACAGAGTCTACTCTGTCTTTATTTTACTTATATACTTTTGATTTTTTTCTCTCTTTCATCAGTGTCTTTTAGTACTCTTTCTTCATCATACTTCGTCCCTTATTTTTCTTCTTTTTTTTTTATTTTAGACGATGACGTTACAGTAAGATTTATTATTATGCACAAAAATGCGCTCGATATGCATACATTATATTTCTCAACAACAATTATAAGATAATCAATTCATGTATAATGAATAATAAGTAATTCATATATGGTAATTTCATTCAGCTCTTTGATATATATGTGTACAAAGGAAAATTTTAATATATACATAGAGTTAACATGTATTAATTTGTAAATATGTGTTGTATATGCTCAAGAAGACAAAATGTTATTTATGTTTTTAATGATTGATATATAATATTGATGATAGTTTTTTTCTTCTTCACACTTTCTCTCTTTTTTTTTTTCTTACTCATTTTTCTTTATTTTGTTTCACTTGGTAAATTATGCATAAAAGAATGATGGATCGAGAATTCCGTTAAACCATCAGGCTTATTATATATGTATATAAACCACATAAACGCAATCTCAAAGTTTATGTATCGTTTAAACATATGTACAAACGAAAGATCGTTGTGTTATTTATTATTATTATATGCGTGTATTTTGTATACATGCATGTATGTCCACCATTACTAGTGAGTTGTTATTTTAATCAGCAGATGGCGCAGATTGAATATCACGTGTGCATGAAATTTATATTCCCGCCAATTTAAAAGTATGTATATTAGTATGATTCATAATACATAATAAATGTACGTTAATAAACATTGTTTATACTCGTTTCATACGGTAACAAT
>JAQQBR010000001.1:6367322-6380571 GCA_030347285.1 Microctonus hyperodae
ATAAATTAATATTTACAATCCATCAAAAACAGTCGTTATAATTGCGAATAAACATAAACAAACTAAATATTTTATACATTTATTATTCTATATTTCAAAATATATTTATATAAATATTCAAAAAAAAAATCGTAAAAGTCTTTTAAATATTCAAAACACAATATGAATAATTTTTAATGTATTAATAAATATTTAATAATACATATAGTTGTTTCCTAATATCTTACACAGTGTGTATAGAGTAAAAATAAATTTTTTATGATTAAAAATCAAATAGAAATCCGAGTCATAATATTAACAATCATACATTTAATTAATTGTGTAATTATTCGAAATGTTTCATTATATCAAACCAACAAAATTTGAACGAAGCATACAAATTTTTGTATACAGTAAAAGTTCATAATCATTCTTACTTGATTAATAAATAAATAAAAGATATAGAAATTAATCAAATAGAAATGACACCGTCCAAATTAAATTTACGTATAGATACGTGTCTGCTTAACCTGTAGCTTCGGCTTACTTCAGCTCGCTTAGGATATTCGATTCGGCTTTTAAACATATATATATAAGCCTCTACATAACCTATACAAGTAAATACTGGATAGCTGTGTTGCAACATGAGTGAGCGAATGAAACGCGCCACAAAGTGGGGAGCTTTCAAGTATGGCGGGCTTTGAGGAGGGAGACTACGAAAGAAATGTGGCAGCAAGTTTTGCTTAGTTCGACCTTTGACGGCTTCACGTATGGTAGTTATTTTATTATCGTTGCATTGTTTCTATGTATTAAATCGGATTATTTGTGATTTTCAAAATACTACATTAATTGATTCATTTAATAATAACATTATTGGATAATAATTAAATAACCGTCAATAAAGGAAATAAAATGAAAGAATTTAGATTAAATTAACTGACCATCATCAGGTTAGCGGTGCGTCATAAGAATAAATCATTCTTCTTTATACCAATCTCTCTTTTTTTATCTCTTCTTACGTGCTATATATTCCCTGTGAATTTTATGCATTTATTAAAGAATAAAAAAACAAAAATATGTGTTACATATTTAGTGATAAAAGTGATAACGTCAAATTAAACCGACACAATAATCGTGCAAAAAAAAGTGGAAATTAATATTTATATTTTAGAAAAATTCATAGTGTTCAGTAGTATAAATTATTGATAAATCATTTTCTCAATCCTTTATTACTCATAATAATTATATAAATAATTAATAACAATTAAAATAATACAAATATCAATTCAGTTGCAATTAATTGTTACATTCATATATAAAAAGTTATAAATGAATCCAGTTATTGATGTTGCTAATTACAAGTAATATTTGAATGCGTTGTGATTATGAACTTTAAAAACTGCTGCGTGAATTGAATGTGCGGTGAATGAATGATCGGTCAACAAGGAAGTTACGCGGGGGGAAAACACGTGTGTTGTTGTCCTTAGACATATATTGCTCAAGTGTGAGTAGCTGTGTGAGAAGCGGAAATTAAAAAGGAGGAGGAGGAAAAAAAAACCTTTGCAGTGAGTGGTGTTGAGGCAGATGCATGACGGATCATGGTTGCTGCGTCCGGCCCTACAGGGATCCTAGCGGGACGCCCTATCTCTACATCACAAACACAGTCACAGCACAATCATTGGAAAGATGACCATGTTGTTGTGGAGAAAACCAAACGAAGACATGAGTCTGATCTGTATATCAGACCAAGTTGGACTGATGCAGCAATTGCATTGGATCAATTAGAAAAGGTTGAGATGGATATTCAGATGATTATTAGTATTTTTTATTTTCTAAGTTTTTTTTTATTAATTTGCTATTGGAACTTTTGGATTTATATGAATGTTAAGTTTGTTAATGTATTGATTCTTTAATTATTTAAGGTTTTTGAATATAAGTTTTGGAAGATTATGTATAAATATTTATGACGGATGTGTACTGCACACTTGGTGAATTGTAGAGACTACAGAGTGTAGTAGTCTATATAAACCTGAAGAAGGATGTTTTCTCGTGAGCTGCACACTATACCGAATGTCGTGGTGGTGAGATCGGGTATCTCTTTGACCCGAGAATTCTCAGAAATATTGGACATGAAGAAAAAAAGAAAGAAACAACCCAAGTCATCATGCTTGATGTTCATTTCAAATATACATTCAACAATAGTATTAATAAGTAGTTATTGTTGTTTTGGATTTGTTTCTTAAAGTCAATTAAATGGCTCGATTTCATAGAATAGTATTGTTATACATTTTTTACACTGTAAATTCAATTATAATTCAAATTTTTTTGTTGCTTTATGTAGTTATTCTTGATTCGATATAGAAAAAGAAACTGGATGTGTTCTTAGAATTTTCTTTTTTTTTATGTAGGATAAAAATTTTTGGGATTCTTCTTGTTGAATGATTTCTCACCCACACTCGGATAATTTACTTTCAATAAGGTATATATGTGATACATTTATATATGTATCGCGTGTTGCGTTTGAGTTAGGCTTGGATATTACATGTTTTTCAACTTGCCATGTGATCATCAATACAACGGTTTATGGTACAGCCAAACAACTTGTGGGATGCAAAATATTACTAAAAATTTGTTCAATTTCATGATTCATACCCATAAATGTATTAATATTAATGCGATGGGTCACAAATACATTTAGTTATCTCGTTTGGGTATTATTTCATTTGTAATCTTCTTCTATCTATTCAAAGTTTTTACTCAATTGTAATTATAACTTTGAATTCTTTCGGCATTTATTGTGCCTCATATTGTTTTAACATAGCTATGTTTCCATCATTTTCAACCTCTCTCTGGTTTATTCTCAAACGGGAAATATAGGTGTATTGTTGCGGGTGGTCCAAGGGCCACATTGTCAGAGTCAGAGAACCACCACCGGTAGGTAGTGTGTGCAACGTTGCCGCTCGCAATGTTGCGTACGATCCCCCACGTTTAAACACACGATAACTTTCGAAATGTACTTATACCTGTGATCTTAAATTTTTTTTTTCATTTTCATTATTATTTCATTTTTTATTTACTTCATATAATTCGGGACAATTGCAATTTTTCCAATAAATATCTATTCTAAAATTCAATTTTATATTTAATGTTAAATAATAATAATAATAATAATTTGTAATACATTGCATTTATGTACGTACATAAAAACAAATATATATTTATGTATTTTATTTTATTTTTTAGGGAAAAGCCGAGGGTCAAAGATCTGCAGTGTGGATTCGAGCAAGGTTTCAATATCATTTTAGTCAACTTGGAAGTTTTCTTCAGAGTCATGCTGGCAAAGTGCTATTTGTCGCTATTCTCGCACTCGCGACTTTCTCCGTCGCTCTAAAATCGGTCCAAGTACACAATAAGGTGGAGCAACTCTGGGTTCAAGGTAATTTACATTATATATACATACATATATACATGTAAACTTATATAAAGAAAACTGTACCTTGAATTAAAATGAATAACGTTTTGGTATATATACCTTTTATTAGACAAGACCAATATTAAATAACATTTCGGATATCCGGAGCAGCAGCTTAATTGGAAGAAATGCGGGTACATTATTTCAAGTGACCTCCTTCCTCTTGATCGCCTAAAGAGCTTTTTACTATCATACAATATCATAAAATGCTTGGATAAAATAAAAAGAAATAATATTATTAAATATAGTAGCATTAAATGATGATAAAGTTCAAAGATTCTAAATACTTGTCTTGTGAAGATGAATTATAAATAGTTAAAGCAATTTTTAAACACTATATATTAAGAGTGACAAAAAAAAACTTATCATCTCAACTAAAAGTCGCGTGTATTGGTCAATTCTGTATAGGGCATCATTCCTTTTATAGAGACAACTGCGTACTCATGCACGGTCGAGGAAAGTCCGCACGTTAGTATAGAACGACATGAAGAGCAGAGAAAGATGAAAGTACAAGCGTGCACGAGAACTGAGCAACTGCTTATACATCTTCATTAGGCTCCCATACCTTTAGTAAAAGAGTGAGTGAGGGCAAGGGAGAATAAGTGAGACAGAGCAAGAGGAGAGACAGAGACAGGAAAAGAGAGAGAGAACGACCCACCAGGAATCTGTTGTTGTTGCATTGAAACGTCGGGTAGGCCTCATATAAACAGAGGATCTCATTTTAGTATTCTTCAGTTTAATATTTTTCATTTAAATATATTTAAACAGTTGAAAATTATTTTTCATTCATGTATTTATCTGTGAATTATTTTAATTTAATTATCAATCAATGTATTTAATTAATATTCATGGAGTTGGTATGAAGAAGATCAAAGTTATTGTGATGGGAATGGTATGAAAGTCTTTCTGATGCACAGTATATAATGATGAGCACCATTGGGATGGGATGCGGCCCCGCACGCGGTTCCGGTGAATGGTCGCTGTGGGTGGCCCATCGCTTTGAGTCGCTCCAATCGCTCTATGTGCGCTCGTATATGTATATAGTTGTGTGAAAGTATTTATGTGTATTGTATATTTTATATATATGTATGTATTTGTATGTACGCCACGCAGTCAATCGGGCGTATTCAGCGGTGGGTCTCTAAAGCGTGTGTCTACAAGTGTAGTCTTGAACCAATGAGGATTTTGTTGGAGACTTGTCGCGCTTTTCTGGGTGCACGAAAGTGTCAGCACTTGGAACATTATAACGCTCTTATCAATAGGGCCTTATTTCATCTAATCATTCACTTAATATTTTTAACTGGTTATCTAATTAATTTTGTTTAGGTTTCAATTTGAATGGTTGATGATTAAGAATTTATTGAATATAAAATTATGTAGATATTTGATGGAACATCAGCGATGGATTTTCTTTATTATGATTTCTAATGTACAGAGATAAAATTTATGCGTCGTACGGAAATCAAGCAAGGTCAGATGAAGAAGGGTAGGGGCATAATTGCCAATTTGTGTATAAGTATACGGATAAACCTGGGGACTTACCTGCGAGACAGATGTCCAGCTTGTACAGCGAATCCGTGGTTCTCAAACAAATGGCTACATTTCTTCATGTCATTGGATGTAATAATAAGGAATAAAAACTTGGAGCATTCACCCTAAATTGATGCAGGAAATTGATATGGAATATCTAATGTCATAATTATGATTGATAAAATTATTCTGACCTGAAACGTAACTGCTCATCCGCATATTTTATTAAATTCTTCATTCTACTACGCGCACTATAGTAGAACATATATTTTGTCGTATACATGAACATATATGTGTAGCTACTATGCTTGGTGACAATTCATTATTTGAATGAAAATTTTTTTTTTTTATTACTTTCGTTTTGAGGGGAGTTTTTTTCATTTTATTATTATTCATAATATTTATTCAACCATTCATCGCTTGATGATTAATTATTAGTGTTCTTCATTTAATGAAAATATTTGTTGACAACAGGCCAAAGAATATTTAGGATTGTATGATTTGTATTGATTTTGATTGTTGATATTGTTAATTAATTTTATAATTAATATTATAGTTATATGGTGATTATTCTTTGTTTGTTTGTTTAGTCGAAAATGTGATATCCCAAAGAAATTATTATAGAGGATTTTGAATGCAAATAAAAATATGCGAGCGATGATTTATTTGGATATTAATGAAAAGTTTATATACTCGAATCATAAATCATATTTTATTTTACGATTTACATTATTAAATATTCATTATATTATTGATTGGTTTGTATTTATTTAATATTTAATTGTAATATTGCGAACGGTGAAATTTATACTGTTGTCGGAATAATAAAATGATAATATAAGCGATGGAGAACCCCGGGCCAAACAAATTTACTACTCCGGTGGTCCCTTTTACCGTGGCAGAATGGACAAATACATCGTTGCATGTTCATATATAATTTTTATATTACTCATCATAGCTCAACGTAATAATATATGGTGATGTTTTTATTGATGCATTCCAGTAGGCGGAACACTGCAGAAAGAATTGGATTATACTCTGGAGTCATTGGGTGAAGCGACGCCATCAACGCATCAGCTGGTTATTCAGACGCCTAAACACTCTGGTGCAAATATTTTACATCCAGCAGCATTGAAAGAACATTTAGCCATTATTAAAGCTGCAACACAGGTCACAGTTGAGCTCTTTGAAACGTAAGAATTAAATTCAGTTATATTATTAGCATGATATTACTGGCATTCCATTAATTTTATAATTATTACATGAATTTTTTTATTTAATTTTTATTTATCATTCCACTATTTTTTTTTTTCAGGACATGGAAACTCAAAGATTTGTGCTATGCCCCAAGTATACCCAATTTTGAAATGTACTACATAGATCAGGTAGAAAATAGCAATTGAACACTGATTAAATATTTGCAATACATAATTATTAATTACGATAATTCATTATTATAATATTTTTTATTATTTATAGATTTTTGAGAAAATCATACCCTGTGCCATTATAACGCCGTTAGATTGCTTTTGGGAAGGCAGCAAGCTGTTGGGTCCAGAATATCTCGTTCAAATACCGTTAGTATAATATTATCATATGCATTTTTTAATAATTTTCTAATTATTCAACGCAAAAAATGTTTATAGTAAAATTAATTATTTATTTTTTTACCCCACTCATTGCTCATTCCTTCCTGTCATATTCACTTATATTTTATAATTTTATTTTTTTATTTTTTCATTTCAACTCATTTTTATTATTTTCTCCGCACGTCCCTGCTTCCTTTCCTCCGTCGTTCCCCTCTTTTTTCTGTTTGATCATTTAGTGGGGTCCAGTCTAACCAAATTATTCAATGGACGAATCTCAATCCTATTAAAATGCTGGAACAGATGAAGAAGTTGCAGTTTATGTTTTCATTCAAAACGCTTGAAGAATATATGAAACGATCTGGCATTACGAACGGATATCAAAGTAAACCATGTTTAGATCCGATGGATCCGGATTGTCCGGACACAGCACCGAACAAAAAGTCGCATCAGGTATAAAAATACATAAATATATCACTAGCCGTGACAGATTAATAATAATATTATCTTCACGTGAAAATATTTTTTTTTCTTTCGTTTTTTGTCCCTATTATAATTACACAATCAACTTTATTATAAAGGCATTTTTTCACGATTATTTATTTTCGATTTTTATTGTTTGATTACTGCAGATACCCGATGTTGGAGTAGAATTAACTGGTGGTTGCTATGGATTCGCGGCAAATTATATGCACTGGCCTGAAGAACTTGTTGTAGGCGGTGCACGACATAATAAAACTGGTCATTTAATTCGTGCTGCAGCTCTCCAGACTGTTGTGCAATTAATGGGTGAACGTGAGCTTTATGAATTTTTCTCAAATGATTACAAAGTTCATCACATTGATTGGTCCCAAGAGAAAGCATCTCAAGTGCTCAATACATGGCAAAGAGCATTTAGTAATCAAATAAAAAAACAGCAGCAGGAGCTGAAGGCTAGCGGCTCTCCTGTAATTTACAATTCTTATGCATTTAGTACTACTACTATGAACGATATACTCGGAAAATACAGTGAAATATCAATTATAAATGTAATTGTTGGTTGTGGACTTATAGTAAGTATATCTTAATGTTTATTTATCATTTAATTTAATTAAAATTTATATTTTTCAAGTTAATTAATTAATTTATTTTAATTTTAGATATTATATGCGGGTTTAGCAATGGTACGGTGGTATGATCCTGTACGTTCTCAAGCGGGTGTTGCAATAGCAGGTGTTATGCTAGTTTGTGCAACAGTTGCTGCTGGTCTTGGATTTTGTGCCTTACTAGGAATACCTTTTAATGCAGTTACAACTCAGATTGTGCCTTTTTTGGCGCTTGGACTTGGTGTTCATGACATATTTCTTTTGACGCATACATACGCAACGGAATCGTATCCAAATTCTATGTATGAAGAGGAAACAAGACCATTATCATCAAAATTGTCGTCATCAATGACAGCGTCATTACCATCAAGACCAAGAGATAATCATATGCAAACAAGTGTAGTATTAAAACGAACTGGTCTCTCGGTATTACTTAAAGGCCTAAGCAATGTTTCTGCATTTTTTGCTGCTACTATTATTCCAATTCCTGCATTGAGAGTTTTTTCTTTGCAAGCGGGAATTCTTATATTGTTCAATCTTTCGGCAATGTTACTTGTCTTTCCGGCAATGGTGAGCCTTGATCTTCGTAGAAGAAGATCACGTCGCTCAGATATTTTTTGTTGCTGTTTACCAGATATTTCCGATAAAACAAATCGTGATATCGTGATTAATAAACCGAACAATGTAAAACCACCAATATCGAAAATTAAAGTAATATCAGCAGATCAGAGAGAACCTCTTACTCATACATTGACGAACCATGACGAATCGTGGATATGCGATGATAGTAATAATGTTAATATTGATATAGATTATGAAAAGGAATTAGGTAATGGAAAAAGAAACAACACGGAGAAAGAAATAAGGCGAGATGGAGAAGGAGCAATAGAAAAAGAAGAAGGAAACGAAAAAGAAAGAAGAAATGATGATGATGCATCATTGTATGATGACGGAGTAGAGGAAAAACAAACGCATATGAATAATAGATGTAAAGAAACTGATCGGAATGATCGACATAAACACAAATCGCAAAGTCATTGTCAACGACCTCAAGATAATTACCACCACCACCACCAACAACAGCAGCAACATTATCAACATAAATATGAAGAAAAAATTGGAGATTCTGAAGAAGATACATTGACTGGTTGTACTCAAGATGAATGTTTAAGATTTTCATTAACTCATATAGCCGCAAAACATTATGCACCTTTTGTAACAAAACCAAGCACTAAAGTATTTGGTATGATGTTACTTGCTGCTATTCTCGGCGGTAGTATGTGGCAAGCAATGAGAGTTGATAATGGATTAGAGCTTGGTGATTTAGTACCTCAAAACTCTGAAGAACATTCATTTCTCGTGGCTCAAGCAAAATATTTTGGTTTTTACAATATGTACGCTGTTACGGGACGGGATTTTGAATATCCAAATAATCAAAAACTCCTTTATGAATATCATGATGCATTTATGCGCGTGAAAAATGTGATAAAAAATGATGATGGTGGTTTACCGAAATTTTGGCTTGATTTGTTTCGAGATTGGCTTAGAGGGTTGCAAATGGCATTTGATAAAGATTATAAAAATGGATGTATTACTCAAGAGCGATGGTATAAAAATGCGAGTGATGAAGCTATTCTTGCCTATAAATTACTTGTTCAAACGGGTCATGTTGATAATCCAATTGACAAAACATTAGTAACTCAAGTGCGTCTTGTAAATTCTGAAGGTATTATAAATCCTCGAGCATTTTATAATTATTTGAGCGCTTGGGCATCTAATGATGCTTTAGCATATGGTGCATCGCAGGCTAATTTACGACCTGAGCCACGACAATGGATTTTTACTAACGATCATGAATTAAAAATACCCAAAAGTATGCCTTTAACTTATGCACAAATGCCATTTTATCTTCATAAATTAACGGACACAAATGAAATTACAGAATTGATTGGTAGTGTTAGAAAATTATGCAGGAAATTTGAGGAACGTGGCTTACCAAATTTTCCATCTGGAATACCATTTTTATTTTGGGAGCAATATATGGATTTACGAAGTGGCTTGACAATTTCGTTATTCATTGCATTAGGAGCAGGTATTGTAATTGTTGGTGTTCTTCTATTGAATTTATGGGCGGCATTGTTAGTTGGCACTGCACTGGCTGGAATTGTTTTACAATTGTTTGGTGTGATGGGACTTGTTGGAATTAAATTGAGCGCAGTACCCGCGGTATTATTAGTAATCAGTGTCGGAATCTCTGTACATTTTATTGCTGATGTATGCTTGAGTTTTGTGACAAGTGTCGGTGGTAATAGAGATCGTAGAGTGCGCCTTGCATTAGAACATATGTTTGCGCCAGTTATTCATGGCGCTATTACAATATTATTGTCAATAATCATGCTTGCCTTCTCTGACTTTGAGTTCATAGTGCGTTATTTTTTTTTTATTCTCGTATGCCTTACTGGCATTGGACTCCTAAATGGCCTATTTTTTTTCCCAATTTTGTTATCGTTAATTGGACCATCGGCAGAAGTTATCCCACCTCACAATCATCCAGATCGAATATCAACGCCTACACCACCGGCATCACCTGCTATTATGAGAAGACGACGATCAAAGCCACCAGTTGAACCACCAAGGCGTCCACATAAAATTGATAATTCTCAATTACACACAGAACCATCATTGACAACGATAACTGAGGAACCAAACTCATGGCACAGCACTCAAGAATCTTGTATAATTGTTCAACCAGAAGTTAAAGTTGAAACAACATCAACGTGTGGAAATCAGGTATGAAAACTTTTTTTTTTTTTCTATTTTCTCATCATTTCCAAACAAGAGTTTAATATTAATTCTTCTTTTTTGTTTTTTGTTTCTCTTTATAGAATTGTAACGGATTAGATGCTAGTCGTACATCACCATTGTTATCCAATTCACATGTTACAACAACGAAGGTGACAGCCACTGCGAATATTAAAGTTCAAGTGCATACGCCATTGTCAAGTGAGTAATTTTTTTGTTTAAACAAAAATTGCGGCATAAAATATAAATATTTTTGTTTGAAGCAAGTAATTCTATTTTTATAATAATTGTCTGATTTTTATTACAGGTGGAATAATAGATCGTGGAGAAAAGTGTCGTCATTCGACATCAGCAGATTCTAGGAGAAGTACTCGCTGCAGTACAAATGTTTATTCGAATAGCGAACATAATGGTGGGAATTTTAATTGTGAACCAACTGTTACGGGGAATCGAACGCATTAAAGAACGTTAGCAATAATTGTTCAAAAATAGTCATTTCATCATCAATCATCAGTATCATCATCATTATCATCGTTTTTTAATCATCATTTTAATTTTGTGTATGGGCGACATTCGTTATTGCTCAAGTGTAATGCAAAATGGTATAACAGAAGGCTGACTAGATTAATTTTTTTTTTTCCGACATAAATAACATGTTTTACTGCATATCGTACATGTCATTATTAATATTTAGTCTTTTATTATTGTCCCTTTTTGAAGTGCGTCAATTTTGTACATAGATCAGTCTACAATGTAATCAATGATAAATGAGTAAATGAAAGAAAACAGAAAAAATGGACATAGGGGGATGACTGCTCGTGAAGGAATGTGTGTGAATAAGGCAAAAACTAATTTAAATCGTTACCAAATGCGCTGTCAGCGACATTGAGATAATAAGCATTTTTGTCAGTCACATAAAAAAAAATTACTTAATTATGTTTAGGAATGATATCTGAACAATTTCAGACTAGGAGCGTTGTTTTTATTTAAAATAACTCTAAACAAAGAGAGTAGTTTAATTTAATAATTGTATGCAAATGTTTCGATGAATGTGAGTTTAAATATGCGCATTTATCTATGTATATATGTACGTATGGATGTATGTGTATAATGCGTGTCAAATAAATTGTGAAATTATTTATTATTTATTTTTCGAATTTTGTTAAATATAAGGTATTGTATTTGAAGAATTATAAAAAATGAAGCGGTATTTGGAATGGAAAATATTATTGAAATCAAACTGTACTACTGCTTTTGAATATTAAGCAGCGATTTTTTAACATGAAATGATAATATATGATCATATATTTATTATTAATTCTCAAGCTTAACTCTAAGTTGGTTTTTTTTTCTTTTGCGACTCAGTCAATTCTCTGATTATTTTTAAGGAAATTTAGCATCGGTTCTCAATTGATGTTTAATGATGAATTCTATCATGAAATCATTCGATTCCAGTATGTATTACACTGCCATGTAATGTAGAATTTTATAAAATTGAAGTTAAATTGGACTTTTTCAATTATATAACTTATACTCAATGTGAAAATGGCATTTTAAAACTTGAATATTTGATCTAAATCTTACTTTTACCGATTTTACGTTAATACTTTTGTCTAAAATGTTATATACGCTCAAGAGAGATAGCCCTGTCAGCAGCTTGTTTTCTTTCATCTTGAATCAGTTGTGTTAAAATTGCAATAATGAAATATGAAAAATTTTAATAAATGTTTTTCATTTTTTAAACAATTCGGAACTTTTATTATAATAAATCAAAGTTAATAAATGATTTTCAAGTCATGGCGCTGTCGCTCACTTCATTATTATTGGAGCATTTATAACGCATGCGCACTAACAATATGTTTCCCTTTTCTGCCGCGCGCGGCGCAGAACACCACACACACACCTGCATCATTTGCTGCTGTCAGTCTGTATTCTCCATGTTCATTGCTCATATTCATATGAATTGTGTAGACGTACACATTACACATGTCCTTGAAAAATTTACAAAAATAATTTCAAAATCCTAATTTTTATTATTTTATACATAGCCTACAGTACAAACACGTGTTGTATGTAAAGCATATATTATAACCTAAATCAGTAGTTCATATACAAATAAAATCTTTAATAAGATGACGGAAGAAAAAGTGGCCACTAATGAATTCAAACTGGATCCAGATAGTGAATTGAGATTTGAAGTTGAAAATAAAAATGAAAAAGTTACATTAGAGGTAAGTACAATAATAAAATATACATATAAATGAATCATGATTGATAGTTTTAATTGACCATATCTCAAACTGTGTATTTGTTACAGTTAAAAAGTGGATTGGCAGAAGTTTTCGGTACAGAACTGGTCAAAGGAAAAAAATATGAGTTCAGTATTGGTGCCAAAGTTGCGGTGTATACTTTTCAGGGATGTACATTAGAATTAGCAGGAAAGACTGATGTAAGCTATGTAGCCAAAGAAACACCCATGTATCAATACATAAATTGTCATGCAGCCATGGAGAATATGCGAGAAGAAGCCGAGAAAAATGATAAAAGAGGTCCTATTACTATGGTCGTTGGTCCTTGTGACGTTGGAAAGTCAACATTATGCAGAATCCTATTGAATTATGCTGCTAGAATGGGTAGACGTCCAATATTCGTTGATTTAGATGTAGGTCAAGGCCATATTGCTATTCCTGGAACTGTTGGAGCAATATCGGTTGAACGAATAGCAGATGTAGTTGAAGGATTTAGTCAGAAAGCACCTTTAGTATTTCATTTTGGACACAAAACACCTAATGCTA
>JAQQBR010000001.1:6383511-6408391 GCA_030347285.1 Microctonus hyperodae
AGATAATTCACGATAACTTGATAAATCAGGCGAAAAAGACCAAATTAGAAAACATAATAATACAACGAAAAAATGAAATATTAGAGGCGAAACTTTCGGAACAAAAAATGTTGAATGAAATCATTTCAGAAAACGTAAAAGATTTAAGATGTCAGATAAATAAATTATATCCAGTTATTCAAAGGTTCGTCAATTATTTTCATAGACTTCCATCAAATATTCTTACCTTTGTTAACGATAAAATTTGTTTTATTATTTATAGCAACGTTGAAAAACTGAAGGAAGAACAAAAGTGCCTTTGCGATGCGTTTCAAGTAATATTAAAGAAGTAAATTGATTTCGTTTGCTAAAATAAATTTGGAGACAAGCTCAAAAGCAATCAAACTCATCAAGTAATAATAAGGAATTATATGGAAACATGTTGAGGATTTAGATTGATTGATTAATTAATACACTTGTTAATAGGATTAATATAAAATGTATTATCATAGTCGTCGTTTGTTTTCCATTCTTCGCATACTCGAATTCAAATGAAAAAAAATTGAAAATAGAAATATAAAAAAAAAACAATATAAACGCGAAAACTTTTAAGTGTTTCAGCAACGAGCTAATAACAAATATGTCAAACGTTCAGCAATCGAATTGTGTCTGTACTTTAACAATTGTTATGTTTAATGTTTGACTCGTTACAGTAAAAAAAAAATTACGCGTTTTATGTATTTCAAGAAACATTGATAGTAAGTCCTTATCACTATTCACATAATATCAACGCAAAAAATAAACTTTTTATTTGCTATATAATTTACATTATTATAACATCGATTTATAATGTTATAACAATGTAAAAAAATCAACAGTCAATTACGCTGGAACATCACAAAAAAGTTATTCGGATTATTTGTTCATGTGGAAAAGTTATAGTTAGATATTAATATCATATTTCTGATAATAAAAAAAAAGGAATAATTGTGGTGTGAATATTTTTTCCCGGCCTGAAAAATTATTTCACGATTAATATAGTGAGATTCTTCATCAATTAATCATGGCGTCATCTAATGCACGTACACAGAATTATAATTGAAAATAATATCGCAATGATAAGTAATGTTTTAAAGGAGTTGATCATTGTATGAGTATAGCTTCATGAAATTAATAGAAGGAAGATTTAAGTTTTCACATCATTCATACAGAATTACAGACATAATTTTTAATTATTTTACTTTGCAATATCAATAAATTGTTGATTTTTTCTTTATAATATTTCGACAAAAAACAAAGTGAAGTACTTTATGTAATAATTTTCTTCTCGTTTGAATTATAACTTCAATAATCGCGACAAATTGTAACATCTAGATTCAGTAAAAAGATTAACTGTGCAAAAGTGGATTTGGTTATAAACGGCAACCATCATTCTCTCTGTGTTCCCTATTGTTGTTATTTGTTCTCCTTTAATTTTTAAATAATAATATATGACCATTAGTTTTTCCAATTTCTTCAAGGATTAATGAAGATCATCCCATATTTTTGCTGATAAGGGCCAACTACGCATTGTCTGTAATTCCATGCGTGATATAGTCCTTAACGTGCGTCAATTTCGATTTGTAAAAAATTTTTTTACAATTATAAACGATAGACAAAGAAATTTTTAAAATGGTGATGGGTCAAAGTATAGTACATCGTGCAAGCCAGTTTGGTGGTTTTCTCGCTGGTTCCGAAGCTTTCAATTGGTTCCCGCCACTTTTTGGTGGATTCGATGCCTCCTAAGAAAATAATTATAATTAAAGGTTTCATTAATTAATTAATAAATATCAATAAATCAAAATAGATTAAAAAATAAATCATAACACAAAACTCTGAAAATTAACATAAATGAATATAAATTTTTTTTTAAACTTAATGAAAATTCTAAACATTATTCATCGTGTACGTTTTTAGTAAAAAAGCAAGCGTGTTATTAATGTGAATTTGTTGACGCAAATTAACTAAAGCAAAAAAAAATTGATTGTAAAAATGGAAATTAATATTAAAAAAAAAAAGAAGAAAGAAACTCGAAAAAACAGATTTAACCAATAAAGTTACCTTCTTCCAATATAGAACCGCACCACAAACACAAAGACATAGGAAACAGAGAAATTTTAAATTAGTAATCATATCTTAACGTATGTGTTTTGTATTTATTTTTGTGCTTCATCTAAAAGAAAGTCTTCTAATGCAACAAAGCGTGTGAATATTTACAATAAGTTGTGTGATTAATCACCCAAGTAGAGTATATATATCCATATAATTAAATTATCAAATGATAATAATCTATCTGTTATTGTATTCAAAATATTTCCATAGTATAATCATCATTTAAATTATTGTTTGATTTGTACATACCAATTTCTTCTCCATTTTCGCTTTTATATCTCGTGCCAATGTATAGAAAGCTTCCTCAACATTGATACTGGACTTTGCCGACGTTTCCATAAATTTAATTCCATATTCCACTGCTAATTGTTCCCCTCTCTCCTTTGAAACTTGCCTCCTGTCTGATAATTCACATTTATTACCTAGAAGCATTTTCTCTACATCCGCCGATGCGTTTTCTTCTATGTTACGAATCCAATTCTTTATATTCTCAAAGCTCTTTTCATTAGTTACATCGTATACAAGCATAATTCCCATTGCGCCACGATAATAAGCTGTTGTAATTGTACGAAACCGTTCTTGTCCAGCTGTATCCCTGAATAAAATTAATAGTGAATGAAAAAAAAAGAACAATAAATAAAAGCAATTACATCTTTCATAAATAAAAAAATCAAAATTAATATTTACCATATTTGCAATTTAATTTTCTTTCCATCTAATTCAATTGTGCGTATCTTGAAATCGATTCCTAGAAAAATAAAATTAACAAATACATTTATTTGGCAGTACAACATCTATGAGGTTAGGGTATTGTACAAATATCAAACATAGGCTTCTTATTATTGACAATCCACTAATGTCTATATTTGTACAATGAGAAAAAAAAAAATAATATAATGAAAAATATTATTATATCTAATCCATAATAACTGCAGGCAGCAAACAACGATAATGTCCTTTGTCTATAATTTATATGATCGTTTGTAAAAAATATATAACTATTGACAATGATTCAAAGGGTGTGCCATATTTTCATTAAAAATTCAGGGGTTTATAATGCGACATAAATTACATATTCATATGACACAGATAAACAAAATATATACAATAATAAATATATATCAAGTTATAAATTAATCAACGAGACAATATAGAGCACATAGGAAAAAAAAAATACAAAGATGAATAGTAAGTTATACATTAACATACCAATGGTGGAGATGAAGGTGGTGTTAAATGCATCTTCAGAGAATCTGAAGAGCACACATGTTTTTCCAACACCTGAATCTCCAATTAAAAGTAATTTAAATAAATAATCATAGGTCTTTGCCATTTTCAGAAGCACTTAATAATAAGGCGATTGAAGTAACCTCAATATTGTTATTTAACCACTATACACTTGTCGCATTTGACACAGCCCGGATGTTTCGTACTTTTCTATGTAGTCGTTTTTTAGTATATGATGATGACGATATGAATATATCGGTAAGTTTATGGTGTGATTGTATTGTATATGTGTATATATATATGTTATATATGACGACGACTATAATATCGATGATCACACGTCAATGATGATTATGATATGATCTTGTGATGGTCAATGTCAGCGGTAAAAAAAGACGTGTGAGTGTGTGCTAAAAAAAAAAGAAAGAACAGATAGTAACGAAAGTGATGATGATGATGATGAATAGCTAAAGACGACAATGAACACAATTACGATGACTGCTGATGACGACAGGAATATCAAAGCGCATTATATGAAACTGATATCTATGTGTATGTATCAGATATATAATAAAAATTCATTGTATGTATGTAAAAGAATGTGTGTATTTATGATTGTATGATGAGGTTCATGTGGTTAGAAATGTATGCCAGCGCGCTCTGCAGTTATAAAGTTGAACTTCAGGAAGAATGAAAAGTTATTGGTCGGTCGGTATGGAAGTTTTTGATTTGAAAATATTTTTTTGGTGTTGATAAAGTGTGGAGTTTTTGTTGATTGGAGTTATTTGGAGTAAGAGCAACAAGTTTTATAGTGTGCTAATAATTGAAAGGGATATTTCATACATGTAATATATTGATATTTTTGAAGACAATGGATGCCGTTTATAATTCATATAATGCTAATGCAACATCAAAAATAAATATTGGCGAATATTTTGCACAATATAGAGAGATTATTAGTGCAACGACAATTGATCTTAAGGCGAAATTGGGCAAGGAGGAATTTGATAAAGTATCTCAAAACTGCAGGTGCATTAAATGTCTGATAATTTTAATAATAAATTCGTATATAAATTTAGTAATAATTATATTCTTCAACAGCATTCATAAATTAAATACTGAAGAATATTACATACCGCCAGTGATTCGAAGTGTACAGCAGAAAACAACACCGGAAATTCCTTCTGTTGGTCTTCAAACATTGTTACATTTAAAGGAAAAATATTCGAATGATCCAAAGGTTTATCGGCCAGCACTTAAATATCAAAATGAAACCACTGTTGTAAGTAAAAAATACTATATGAAATCAAAATTCTATTTACGAATTTTCATGTGTAAATATTAATTTTTTTTAGAGCTACAACCAACCAATTGAGACTCATTCGAAAATAATTCCAGGTGAAGATATACTCGTTTACATTCGAATTTATCATCCATTTTGTTCGCAAAATCATGAACCACCAAAAAGACGATTGTCAGTTGTGCTAAATCATGTAATAGTTATGCTGGGTCGTCAAACATTAGCACAATTACGTGATAAAATTGATTGTATTTCTGATTTATCATGCACTATTGAAAGTAGTGACAATCCGATTGAATTCCTTGACACAAATAACAGAGTATAACTATTTTTTCTTAATATTCGTATAATATTGAATTAAGTTATTGATTTTAATTTTTTCGATTTTCACAATAGGATACTTACAAGTCATCATTTTTTTATATCGAAGACACGTTTTACAATGACAAAAGACATGAAGATTGCAAAGATAATAGTGAACCAATAATAAGTTGGGCAAAGACACGAAAATTAGGACCATTCCGTACGGAAAAAATGGAGGACGTTCGAATTGATTCCCTAACTGTAAGATTTGGTTATCCATGGGTCTTTCAACATCAAGGAAATTGCGAACATTTGATAACTTTCAGTGATGCCAGGTAATGGATTTTTCAAAGTGCATTTGGAAATATAAAAATTTGATTAAAATTAAAATTCAATTTAAAACCATTCATTTTTGCAGATTAGTGAATTGCAATGACCATTTGGCATTAGCTAATTATCCAAGAATATATCGAACTAGACCAGTAAAACATGCATATTGCTTAATGTGCATTGAAAGACCAATACATTGGGTTGTAATTGGCAATGATCGATTACCACATGATCCTTGTTATTTTTGCCATCAATGTTTCATTAGATATAATTATATAGATGGTAAAAAAATTGGTACTTTTAAAGCTTATCGGTATCCACGTGATACTGAAATCGTGAAATCCGTCACCATGAAAAAAGAAACATAATATTTATACAAAAATTTTATTATTATTTATTTATCATGTATATAATTACTTTTTCGCAATAGCTTCATGAGTTTCTTCAAATTTTTCTTTGCACTTTGAGCATTGGGGTTTATTTTTAGTGCTTTAATATACATTTCCTTTGCTTGAGCGAGCTTATTCCAACGATGATAAAGTACACCTAAAATTTATTATATTTTTAAATATAAATTATTGATATTGAATTTAGAATTCAATATTACCTAAATTTGTATAAATCGTTGGATTTGTATTGTCTAATGCAGCAGCATGCTGAAATTCAACTTCAGCTTCTGAGAAACGTTCAAGTTTACCCAAAATATTCGCAACATTCAGATGAATTGTTGGGTCATTTTGAAACAATCCCATCGCAATTTTTCCTTTATCGAGGGCTTTCTCTGCCATTCCTAATATAAAAAAAAAAATGAAAAGTAATTATATCAATATGTACCTTAATAAATTAATAGTTCTTTTATTATCAATTACCCAAATCGTCCAATAATCGAATCGTATTTGTCCATGCTCTGCGGTGCAATGTGTCTCGTTGAATAGCTTGATCCCACGCATCGAGAGCTTTTGAATACTCCTTACGTTCCATAAACTTGAAAAAATAATAAAATCTTTGTAATCACTTCTAAAGTGAAAACTAATAAAGGCTATTGAATTAATAATTTGTTCCTTTACCAATAAACCTAAATTATAATAACAATCAGGACAATTTTTTCTGTGAAACAGCGAAGTTCTGTAACACTCCTCTGACTTGTCATATTCTTTAAGTGCAGCGAGTACAATACCTAAATTCATCCAGGCTGCTGCAAAATCCGTTCTAAACTTTAATGCATTATTTATAAAGTGAATATTAACTAGTAATAGTAAAAACAAAAAATTTTAATGAAAGATTGATATCTCACTGTAATTCAACAGCACGTGTAAGTAATATTTTAGCTTCCTGATATTGTTCCTGATCCTTCAATAAATTACCCAGATTATTCATAGCCTGGGCATAATCCGGATTCAGTCGTAACGCTTTGCGATATTCAGATTCAGCCATTGTGATGTTGCCTAAATCTGATGCAATCTTCGCAACATTATAATGCACTTTTGCATTGCGCGGACAAACAGAAAGTGCAGAATGAAATAATGATATCTCATTTCGCCATTGTTCACTTCTCATCCATGAACGTGAAAACCAAAAAATTATCAATAATATATACATTATCAAGATTATTCTTGATGTTAAAAAACGATGAGATAGTTTCTTCAATCCAACAGAAATTATAAAACAATATCCTGCTGATGGTAGATACAATGTTCTCTCAGCTAAAACAAATCCTACGGTGAAAAAAATATTGCTTGCAGGTAGAAATGGAATAATCATCAAGCATAGACCTATTGCAACATGCCTAAAAGATAAAAATAAATAACATGAATACTAAAATACATTATTATTCGTAATAGAATAATTATTTTTAATTATTCAAAGTATCTCATACCTCATTTCGCGACTTTTCGGTTTCAATATTAGTGATTGTACAATCATCATGATCAACACCAACCAGAAAAGAATAATAGGAATTATTCTGATGTCCCAATCATTTATTAAAGGCACACAACCCATTGACCAATCGAACGACAGCCAGTGAGGACATATGAGCAACCACATATTTAATAAATAAATATATTGATAATTTATGCAACGTAGAAAAAAATTATTTATAAAAGATGCAGGATTATCAATTGATTGAAACGTTGGCGCTGAAAATCCCATAAGACCAAATCTTATCGCCAGTAAGATTATACCAGCAATAGACAATATAAAAAAACGAATGAATGCTCGTGTTTTTATAATATTGACATAAAAGTCCCAACATGATTGATGTTTAAATATTCGTGATAAATTGTAGATATTTTTTTTATGTACAATTATAAATTCGTAGCAAAAGCACAAACCCTGAAAAATGAAATGCGTTTAGAGAGGTATAAATATTATTATGATAAATGTTATATGAGTATTTTATTTAATAAAAATATTATTGTTATATCTTACGATAGCAGTAATTCCAGTTTCTTTACAAAGCATCGCAGCAGTTATGCAAAGAGTACAACCAATTAAATTCCCAGCAAATGTATATTTGTTTTGCAAATGAATACAACGATCGTAGAAGAAAATTGATAACCATACAAAAATGGTACAAAGAATATCAGCTCTGCCTACAATTCCTGATACAGCTTCGCAATGAACAGGATGAACAGCGAATAGGGTGGTTGAATAAAATGCCAAGTACTGATCATCTTTAGACAATAATTTTTTGTACACAAAATAAGTTAATAAACAAGCTAAAGTATGGAGTACTAAATTGGCAATGTGAAAGTCAACAGGATTAAGTTGTCCTCGAATCCAATGATGGAATCTAATCAACAAAAAAATTATTGTTTAATTAATGATATTTTCATTATATAATATTAGTATAATAATTTTACCGAAATGTTAAGATAGTAAATGGTCTGTATGACCGATGACTTTGTTTATGTGTCAACTTATTTCCCCAAAAATCATTTTCAAAAAGTCTTGACAACGGTCTGGATGTAACATCAGGATTATTTATGATTGCTGGCGAGTCATCGAATGCAAATGATCCGTCGTAAGAATTTATGCAACATAGAGACGCTATGAAAATTAATAAAAGTGCAAACGATTCTGGGACGGCTATAAAATTTTACAAAAACAATTTTTATTAATTATATATAAACAAATAATTAAAAGTAGGATACAGCGGTAAAACACGAATGATAAAGAGGTTATATAAAATATTCTTTTACCTGGCAAGTTATAATTAAGTTTTAAATTCATATTTTTCTCAGTGTTTGTTTAAAAAAAATATTCATATACATTTGTATCATTTATACAATAGTATAAGTATGGTTATTTGTAAAATCACAATTTAAACAGAAAGATTTTTATATCATTGCAGCGAATTGTTGCCATCCTTGATAATTATATACAATGAAAACCAGGCGAAATGATTGAATTTTAATAAGGACTAAAAATAAAAATTAGCAAAATAGCAAAATAAACAAGCAATATTGTATAAAATAATGAAAATAATTTCATTCTCATGATCAAAGTGATCAAAAGCGATTACGTGTTGATTAATGCAACAAGACTTGACCAAGTATCTTCTGTAAATTTACCTTAAATTTGTGGAATCAGCAACATACACATACATATTCATAAATTAAAATTTAGAAAAATCTATTGGATAAATAAATTCTAAATAAAAACAATTAAAAGACATATGTACAGAATAATAAAATGCAATGGAATTAAAATCATCGTTTATATTTCATATGTAATTAAAATTCAAATAAATCAATACAATTATGAAATATTCCATTCAAATAAATTTTATTTTTATTAATTAATAAGTTTTTTTGTTTGATCTTATTGCTAACTAATCTTAAATACTAGATAGTATTAAGATAGCGTACAAATAGATTCAAATTTATTATGCATAATAAGAAGGTGGAACAGCCAAATCCTGTAAAATGCCCAATTGTTCTTCTGTGAAGCATTGGGCGTGTGTTGCCCATCCATCATAATGCGTTCGTTTGAAATCTCCCAAAGTTTTCCGTATTGTTGTCTGTAAACAATTGATATATATAATTTAATTAATTAAATTCTCAATTATATAACTTCATGTTACAGCAATGAATAATTAAATATTTATTCAACTTACGGGAATGGGCTGAGGATCATTTAGACTCAAATTGAGATCTTCAAAAATTGAAGGCACGTATTTTGGTACGTCATATGGATGAGCTTGAATGAAAGCACATAATCCAAGGATACCAGCGTGTTTTAAACGTAAATTATCAGGATTATTTTTGACTTTCGTTTTTGATTTTTTTTTAAATTCATTCTGTAAATAAAAAAAAAAATTATGTATATTATCTATTCATTTGATTATTGATTAATCGGCACATTAATAACACTTTTACAAATAATAAAAATATCATACCAATAGTGCTTCTTGTTTAGGTAGTAAAGCACAATGAAGAAGCCCACACAAAACACGTCCAGCTTTTTCTCTAACTTCCAATCGTTCATCAGCAATCAATCGTAAAACAATTTCCTGAATTCTCTTTACCCATTCAACATTGCTCATAATCACACCCATATTATGAAAAACAAAAACTTCAATAAAACTGAGACACGATGATCTTGTAGACCATGAAGTAGCATTAGAAACTTCCCATAATGCGTCCAACATATCTTTCATATTTCGTGGCATTGTGAGTGCTTGTGAAAGTGCTGCTAATGTATTTGTACATATCTTTGCTAATTCATCATCGGTTTCATAATTTTCTAATTGGCATAAAATATAAAGTAGTTTAGATGAACACGGTAGCATCCCACTTGAACGCAATAATATAGTATTAATCATCCACATGCAAATTGTTTTAAACAAACTTATGTCATGGGCACGCATTGAAACTATTTGATCATCTTCATCACAGTGAATATTGTCTTCTCCCAATTTAATTAAGCGCGGTAAAAGACGATTCATTAGCTCATCAGCACATGGCGTTGGTGGATTGGATTTAAATGTACCAGTATTATAATCTGCATGGAATATAACTACTAAAAATGATCCTAATGCAGCTCGAACATTTTGAAATGGATTTGCTAAAAGCTTTCTCTCTATACGCTGTGAAAGTCTATTCATCAATTCTGATAAGCGCCACCCCTGTTGGGCGATAGCTGATTGTAAAATATACATTCGATGAACCTCAACAAATGATGTAGTTGTACTGTCTGTCTGTTGCTCTTCCATCAAGCACTCGATTAGCCAATGATGTCTATTCGGATCTCTACCACATAAAGATATAGCAAAGCAGCATTTCCAATCAACAAGTGTCTCGGTCGTTACATTTTCCAATGCTTCTCGTATTATTGGTATCAGTATATCCCACATTTTTACTATCATTTCAAACGGCCAATGATTGGAACCTTTTATAATACCAGCAATTATTTCAGCTGCACAACGTTGTGTACTTTCTTGTTTTTGAGCAACTAAAGATCGTAGATGCGGAATAAATAATTCCAAATGTCGAATTCCATGATTGCGAAATATGCATTTGTATAATAAATATCGATTAATACTAAATTTGTCTGTGCCTTTTCGTTCCTCAATACTATTGTATTTAATTATTTTATCAATTACTTCACTTCCAGCAAAAAATGAATCAATCAATTTTTCAGATTCAGTATAAATACGTGGATCACCAATGATTTGCGGTTGCATTGACGATGGTGCAGTAACTTTAATTGTTTTTGGCCACACATAATAACCAATATATGGTTCACGAACATATCTACTTTCATTCCATTGTTCTTCAGTGAGTGGACGAGTTTCATAATTGTATTGTAGCCATAAATTATCTGGTCTTATACCTGGTTTAACTGTTTGTATATTCATGATTGATACGTCAGAACCTTCTGCTTTGTCTTTGTTCGCTGGAACGTCAATAGTTATCTGAAAATCAAACATAATATAATAACATTCCACAATAAAGATCATACAATGTATTATGTGATAAAAAGTCAATTCTTTTTTTTTTTTCATTACTTTCAGATATTTTCGTTTTTGTTGTCGAAGCATACATATAGCTAGAACTGTTGCAATTTTTCTTTCCTCCAATGATTCATGAACCAATGCACCAAGACAATACTCGACAACTGACGGTGGATACGGACGATCTAAATGAGCAAGATCTCGTATAAATTTCAATCCCATTAAACGTTGACGCCAATGACAATTCGCTTGAATAGCGCTCAATATATCGTGTAGAAGAGTATCATAATCGGCATTGTTCTTAGCTGACAATTCTTCGAGTTGACGAGCACCATCACTGATTTCATGATCAGTTGGTCGTGCAACTAAAGGTTTCGGTGATGAATTCCAGAGCCCAGTAGCAGTGTTAACAACACTATCCGGAACTTCCAGATTTATTGCTATAGCTGATAAATTACGATTGACAGTCGCTGCTAATCGATTTTTTAATTGTATCACTGACATTTTTTCAGATGGCTTTAATGCAATAATTGCCGGCCAAATACTTCGTAGAAATGACCAGTTGCGCGTTGATATCAGTGGATTATGCCTGGGTCCCAAAAGAAGATAAAGTACTCCCTATATTTGTTTAATTTAAGATAATCACAATTATCAAAAGTTGCTTTTCTTTAATTTCATAAAATACATTGATATTTCAAATACCTTGTGTAGGTCGTGGTGTTCTTCTGGATCTTTAGCCATTAAATCCAACAACACTGATTTATATACCGTTCGCGAGTATGGAAAAAATGAAAGCGCTAAGAAAATTGAATCTTGTGCACCTATGCGCACCGTTGCATATCTACTTGTTGCTAATTCAAATAATTGTAGCATAATAAATTTATGATAATCTGTCAAATGATATAAACGTGAATAAACGCGAAGTTCATGCTGTAATTCGACACGTTCTAAAATATATTCTGGTAAAATTCGTTTTCTTTTAACTAATTCATCTTTCAATTCAGTTTTTATCTGTTTCCAGCTCATCCATGCTTTTCTATGTCGATCAGCCATACGACATTCACCCAAAAGTAAAATATTCCAAATCTGCAAAAATCCAAAATTTAACAAGCCACAATTTACATATTTATATATTAAATCAAAATAAATAATAGAAAACTCACATTGAGCACGCAGATAAAACTCTTTGTGTCATCTTCGGCTTTTTTCAACATAGTTGCTTGTAATTCAGAAATTATTTTTACTACATACTGACGAACATTGCTGCCATCGGGCATTCGCAATTCGCCCTTTGTACCAATTGTAATGACGAAATTTCGTAACGAAAGCTCATCATTAGAATCTTCAGGAGGCATTGGCAAGTAATCAATACTGCCGCCAATAATTGCATTAATGATATTCAAGGTTGTCATAAGCTCCTGCCTAATTAATAAACCACCATCATTAATAATTTAATAAAAAGCTTGTACAATAAAACATAACAAGAAAAAAAACTTACCGAGTAATATCGGAATTTTCATTAGTGCAATATTCATGTATTTTTGCCAATTCAGGTGGAAGATATTTTGTTAAAATATATTGCATCATAGCAACTTCCTCCTCGCCTGGAGTATACCAATTAATATTTAAATTGTCGATATTTGCACCTTGTCCCCAATCGAGCACATAAGGATAATTTGGATCATTACGATCTCTACCATTACATGTAAATTCATGAGTGGCACTAATATTAGCTAAAGAACGCATTATATTAGCTAAAATTCGACTGGCCATAACACTTCCTTCACGTGATTTTAAATGCAGAATTTTTTCTAATATTTCCATTAATGCATTCATGTGAGGCATCAAATACAATCCTTGTGTATCAACAATTTTTGAAAGTAAAAGCATTGGATACAATAGTTTATCATCAATACGTTCCTCTCTATCTAAATCACCATCCTCCAAAGCATCAAAAATAATTTGTGAAACAGTAGGTAACATAGTTCGCAACGTTTCACCGCCATTAACTCGTGCGAAACTGTGACACAATGTTGCTGCCAATGGACCTGATACTCTTGTTTCCAGTACACGATCCGTAACAAATGTACGTAATTTATGTAAAGCAGAACGAAATATATCATCACTGGTACGCACAAGCAATACCGTACAGACTGTCATTAATGATTGTTCTACCATTGATTCAGATTTACTGCGTCCACTACTATCTTGATTTTCATTTGATATATATTCTAATGTGCTGGATTCAATAAGTGAAAAAATTCGTTCGAAAAATTGCAAAACAAAATCCTCAAATTGTGACGTTTCCTCACAGACCAATCGATCATCTTCGTCAAGTAATTCTGACGCTGTGGCTTTGGAACAATCAATAAAAGGAACCACCATTGCATAAACAAGAATTAATCGAAACGTCACATAAGACTTATTCAAATCATTGGCATCAATACCGGGCAGCGATGACATTAATAATGGTAATACCCTTGATGGACCCTCATTGTAAGTATAACCTTTATTAATATTTCGTTTGCCTTGAACCATTGGTCTTGCAACTGATGTCACAGCCATCATTGCAGCAATAAGCTTGTGAGGTTCTGTTAATGAATCCAATGTTGAATACAATCGTTCCAACACTTCAGGAATCACCATATTAGGTCTCACAGTTGCGAGACGTTGGAATACTCGGCAAGCTGAGTTGACACTAATACGTCCAAACATTGCTGTCATTGTTGGTGGCATCATACATTTAACAAATGCATCAACATCATCATCAGTTAATTTATAATTGTCGGGAGTTGGTGTTTTCCATGTGCGTTTACCATAACGTTCATTGTGCAAACGACTTATAAATTCAATAGCTAATCTAGTGAGTAAATCCATCAGCTTTTCAATCCACGGTCCTCCGTTGGCTTGATGGAAATAAGTTTCAATTGTTTTTAAAAAATTCGTCAGGTGCATTTGTCCACTTGAATTTTTGCCCAATATTGATACAATCCACACTGCAGCTGAATGCATGTCAATTTTTTGTTGTCTTGAACATTTTGTTTTACTATACACTACTGGAAGATTTAAACTTCTCACAAATCGCGTAAACATTAAAGGAATGTATGGCTCCCAATCAATATAACCGATATTATGTTGTGCAAGTTTTGACATTAAAAACATCAGGTCTTCTTCCCATTGAGCACCATTATGATACGTATTCCAAATGTTCATTAACTCATCAAACCACAATTTAAATCCATGAGCATGATTTTCTGGGGCTAATTTTATAGGTAAAAAATATTCCAAAGTATTAATTGCTAGGTCCATTGTTGAAGTATCTAAAGGATACAATTTTGGTCTTAATTCATCTAATATTTCCTGAGTGGCTGTTACCTTTATTTCATTAAAAAAATAGAAAATAAAAATTTATTCAAATTACATTAAAATTAATTCACTAGAATAATTGAATTGTATTTACCGGAAAATAGACTTTTAATTGACGTATTAAGAAACGAAATTCTTTGAAGGTGGCAATAAAACGTTCCATACCAACTAACAATCGATAATTTGCAGATCTTTTATTTATTCGTTCCATTAAATCGAACAATGGCCTCCATGGTAGCTCTAAATCGCTTGGACCTATTAATTCTCTTTTTCTGTTATTAATTGAAAAAAAAACATTATAAACAATTGATTAAAACCATGTATACATTACACATTTATTCAACATAGTTAAAATCCAAATAAATTTATGAATATACACTTACTTCAACAGAGAATTTAATATACCACAAAACAAAAAAACCATAGATGGTTCTAAATTTGGTATTGTCATCAATTCATACATCAATTTTATAAACACAATGTGATCTTCCTTGCTGAATCTAAAGTTATATATCTTCAAATAACTGTAAATAAAAAAAGAAATCAATAACAATCCTCAAATTCATTATTACATTAAAGCACATAAAATAAAATAACATTTTTACATTCGTAATTTTAATGTCGCGATGTAACAATCAGGTATCATACGACGAAGCATCACAGCTCGACCCAATTGTCCCTTGATGTCAATCAGAAGATTGCCAGCTTCTTCATCTAATTCATCAGCATAAGGAAGTAAATTATTGTACTTATTCTCAGATTGATATTGGAAGCTTAAACTGTCTGTTGATGACTCCATTGTTATTTCCTCATCCTCGTCTCTCGTTTCTCGTAAAAGTAGTTGCGACAACATATCGGTTGGTTCCATCATTTCTTTTTAAAATATTCTGTGTTCACCTGAAATTACTTTGACACTCAGGTTATGTACCTACAAACGATGAGTACGCACAACTAATATCAAATCATGCATTGTAACCGTTATTCAATAGGTTAAAAACGACTTGATTATTTCACGTCATTTTCATCAAGTCATGTTTTTCGCGGTAGCAGCCATTGTGATAATGTGATGTCAGATATGCATGCATATGTACAGTGTACACATATAAATAAAGAAGCCTCTGAATTTATATGTATTATACATTATATGTATACATGACAATTATCTACATATGTATGTAAAAGTTTTCATTGAGAATTTTTTTTTGTGATACATAATTGGTAACTTTAAACTATGTACATAATATACACATATGTATTTATATACAAGTGGATTTTTTGTTTTCTAGTGTCAATTGCAAAAGTCCCTAACCTATAAAACTGTTGATTTGAGAGAAATTTTAGAAATTTGAATAGAAACATTGGATTGGTTTATATAAGCAAATGTCGTAACAGTATATATGTAAACAGCCAATCGTATCGCATTTTTTTCGGCGGGAATTTCAAATATTGAATTACACAGATGTGTATAATACACAATTATTACATATTTGAATTCGAAATTGAATGATACAGAAAAAAAAGATACAAAACGGTAGTTGTTCTAAAATAATCTTTTATAATTATTGGTAAATACATTTTACAAATGAGAATCAACATCCAATGCAGGATTATTGTAGGCTTTAAAATTTTTTATTTTTTTGTCCATTGCCCACTCTTGTCGTTCACCGGATGCAAATAGCCCATAAATAATAGCACCGCCGAGATAAATAGTACCAGCCAGAATTAAAACTATTCTCCATTCTTCTGCGGACTATGCAAAAAAAAATTATTCTATTATTAAAAATCTAAATATAACTTTTTTATTTTAGATTGAAATGGTGTAAAAGAGGACCTTGTTTTGTACAATAAATCCAGTGAGAATAGGACTGACAATTCCAGGAAGAGTTGCAATTGTATTTCCAATTCCCATTAGAATACTTGCATGCTGCGGTGCAATATCCAAATGATTCACACTGTAATAAATAATTTCTTTAATATAAGAAATTAATTTATAAATATAGATACGAATATTTCCAATTATATACCTGAATCCTGACCAGGCAAAACCACCAAGTCCAACAGCAATGGTAAGACAAATAACAGCACCAGTTGATGTTCCAACAAATGCTGTCAGTGTCATAAATATTGTTTGACATAAAAATGCACTACAATTGAATATTTTTCGTACATGTGTAGTACTCAAAATATTTTTCTTTCGAAGATGATCTGCTAAATGACCGGATAATTGTAAAACAATTGCCATTGCGAGATACGGAATGGCCGAAAGAAATCCAGTCTTTTGTAATTTAAAGTCCAACACATCTAATAAAACATCCAAACAATTAGAAAGGTACATGGATAAGATAAGTATATAGAATAATATAATAATATAGAGATAAAAGTAATATGAAAGTAATATTTCATTACTTGACCTTTTGTAATCTCATTTTCATTATACTCACCGCTCATAAATGTCGGTAATTGTGTAAGCATTGTGTAAAAGCCCCAATTTTCACTGAAATGTGCCGCAACAATTGCCCAAACCGGTGCAGATGTCAAAATAGCTTTCCATGGATGTGAAATCTAGATATTAAAAAATAAAATAAATGAAATAATTATCTGTATAATTGAATATTATCACTAACGATTTAAATGAATATATTTTCAATTAACCTTTTCGTTTCTTTTACCAAGGGATTGTTGAATATAATTTAATTCACCAATTGATATTCTCGGATCATCTTCTGGTTTATCAGTAACAATCATCCACCAAAGAACAAACCACATCAATCCAATAATACCAAAAATATAAAAGAGTGAAGCCCATCCAAAGTATCTAGCCAATAATCCAGATGCTGGCATTGCAAATACTGTTCCAACAAAGCTACCGGAAAATGCAATAGTTGCAAGTTTTGATCTCTCCAATGGCGGTGCCCAATTTGCCCAAATTGAGTGTATACATGGATACGTAACACCCTCAAATGATAAATAAAAATTTTAAAAACAATTAAAACATACAAGTAAATATAAATAATTACATATTAATTTATTATATGTATATACTTCAAATACTCCTTCTATTATACGCAATGCAATAAGAAAATAAACGCTACATCTTGTCAAGGGTGGTGTTATTAATGTTAAAAGTGCAGTTATTGCTATCCCAATTCCAAAAACGCGTTTGCCACCAATGCGTGCACTTAACCATCCACCAAGGAGTTGTGTGCTTATGTATCCATAAAAAAAGGAACTCAGCACTACTCCTTGCAATTTTGTATCCCAATCAAATTCAGCCGGAGACTGCATGGAAAAAACAATTATTTTATGTATACAAACTCATTATGATAATAATTGCTTTATATTACATAATATATAATTTAAAATTTTAGGACTTACGTCAGGTGTTTCTGATGTCATTGCAACAATGGCAACGCTTAAATTTACTCGGAGAATATAGGAAGTAAAAAATCCAAGGAAAGCAAGAAGACTAACAACATATCGACGTTTTTTCCAAAATTTCCAGCCGACTACTTCATCATCATATTCCTGGCCATGATCAGGTTTTTTTTCTCCTATTACACTGAATTTAATTTTTAAATTAACAATGCATTATCAGTTATAAATTTAAAAATATCTATCAATAATTTTTGTATATAGAATAAAATTAATAAATTTGGTATAAAATACAAATTACCTTCCGTAGTCCATTGGATCCTTATTCTTCATTTCTGAATTGACAATTTTCACTTCCATTTTTATTATTTAAAAAAAGTTCACTATTCATTCAGAAATTATAATTGTTGCTTCGTTATATATTGACAATACTCGTGACATAGATAATAAAAATGACAATTGCATGCGCGGATTATATTCATATAACCGTCCGATAACTTCCACATTCAAACATCACTTATAGAGGCATAGCAATAAAAGAGTGACCTTGAAATAAATATTAATTAATATCTATATAACGTTCTAATATTTTTCTAGCGATTGTATATAGGGTGTAAGAGAATTAATGTCTTTCCAATGATAGACAGATAACTGAAACAGTTTTGATGTATAATCTCTTTGAATCCTGCAAATCGGTCCATTTGATTTTGAATTATTTAATAGTTGATAGTGGCCAATCGGAGTATGCATTTACGCGCTGAAAAAGTGAAAGGAATGAGGTAGAGGGAAGAATACTAATATCGACCTTTGACAAGTATTTTTGAAATCGGTGGTGCCTGAATGATAATCGGATTGTGCGAATGTTAAAATCAATTTATTATAACAAACTATAACATTTTCATTACACTACAAAAATATTTCATTCTACATATAATTTTTATTTGTAAAAAAAAATTTACTATGTTTAATACAAAATAAATCATCTCATGTAAAAATTCAGTATTTTTAATGGGTTTTCAATTAAGTAAATTACTATTTTTCAGAAAAATTCATAACTATTTGGCACATTTTTATTTCTTAGTAAGAATCATCTAAAATTATCACTAACAAAAGATTTTCTATGTATCTTTCAGCAAAAATAAAATAATCCCTCGTTGAATATTAGTAAAACTTCGTGAGAAAACTCATTTGTAAAGTCTTCAGATAACACTGTCTTTAAAAATATTCACTAAAGTTCAATTTTAGGAATCTTTCTTCTACTTTAGCAGCGCGAAAATGGTATATTCTGATTGGCCACTTTCACTATCTAATAATTCAAAATTAGATGAACTGATTTGCAATACTCAAAAAAAATCACGCATCACAATAGTCCCAGATGTCTGTCCATTAAATAAAAGACATTTACTTTGCTACACCCTGTATGTATACAGTTTTAATATGATATACCAAAGACACAAGAACAACTTTCACCGCGTGACATTATACATATATACAAATAATACTCAATGTTAAATCTGATTTTAAGTTTCGCTAATATTTTATTCCCATTCCACTGATGTATATAAGCACATTATACTTACAATAAAATTGTTTGACCATTAAAAAAGAAAACATGTTGATTTATGGAACAGATGGATTACAATGTTTAATGAATGATTAACATCAGTGTGTTTATCTGATAATTCCGCATTACAGTTCAATGTTTTGAAATGAAAATGAGACATTAAATCGTTATTATATATAGCAGGGATATATACCGCGCACCTGCAGTGTGTAGGCACCTATTTCTACTATGTGCGTACAATGATTTAATTGAGGTCCACAGTAAAAGTAATTTGAAAGCAGTATACATTTACAAAAGGTATATACATCGAGCACATGTACTTATACATACATATATTCGATAATATGAATAGACATTGCCTAGTTGCATATTGCTTTCATTTATGAAACTCAATTCCTCAGATATAGGAGATCATAATTGGTCATTCCCTGGATGTATGATGTGCACTGCTTTGTGTCACCTATTCATATCAATTGAGATGATGATGCCGATGATAATGATGATGGTTTCCTCATCAATTTATACGCACGTGAAATTAGCGTCACCATTGTGTATGCATTCGCATTGTACGTATATCAAAATCAGTAACTATGTACCCACATGAACGTATTAAAAATTATGTTCTTGTTAATTATTTTATCTCATCCCACATCGATTCCTTCAAGAAGAAAAAAATAGTACAATAACATTATATATATATATATATATATATATGATATAAAAATTCCTTTTCAATATTTTTCAAAGTATATTTACATATATATAATTGCGATAATTAATTTGCAAATTACATCTTGCGATTGTTTGCAATGTTAATATTCTCATCCGATTCCTTCTTAATTTGTTTCACTCTATAAACATAATAAATAATGATTCATCAGCAATGTTAATAATATTAAGAATAAAATATAATGTTTATAAAATATAATTATATAAACAAGAAGGATTTTTTTCTTTTTTCATTATTTATATTTATATTTAAACAAATAATACAGGTACATGTGTATTTATATATTAATAATTAATAATGACTGATATAATTTGATATCGATACTTTTTTTATGCGTCTTAGAACATATTAAAAGCATCACCTTGCCTGCTAATTTTTAGCCTTTCATTCCAAACTGTTATTGAGTTATTAATTTTTGAAATTTTTAGGTAAAAAATTTTCTATCAATCATAGAATTCTGATAAGTATCGACATTTATAAAAACCTAGGGGTCGTTTTTTTCATCTTAGAATACAACACATGAATAAGAATTTGATATGTGTACAAAAAATATTTTTTTGAATGAATATTCAATTATATATGTATGTATTTAAAGGAAGCTAACCTTATCCAATGACATTTTGCGTAATTTTATGATTGATTAAAATATTTTATTTCCAAGTGTGAGATACATTTCTACTGAGTGTATATCAGAAAAGTCAAGTGTGTAGTGTGTTCTTGACACTAAATTAGTTAACAACGAATCACCTAAAAATACCGTTACTTCGTGTATCCCCCACTTCTCTCTTATTCAATTTATGTGTGGAAATAAAACTAGTTATAACCTTCAGCATTACTAAATGGTGTATTGTAGTTTGAGGAAAAATAATCGTTATTAATTTACAATAACTGATTTAATATTACTTGGTCATAAATGTCACAATTTATTGAACATATATTGCAATAACTAATTCTATAAAGTTTATCTTACAATAATTGTAAAAAATCTTTATTTTTTCGTTACATTTTATGTAATAATTTATGAAACACATAAATAGACATGGTATTTTATTACAGTTATAAGAATATTGAACATAAATTCACTTATTTTGCTATTTTTAATATTCAATCACTAAATTAATAATACAGATTGTACATTTGAATAATTTAAATTAATACGCATTTTCCCGCCACCGGTAATTCAGATTTTTGCTTCATCATCATATTAACTCACTGCCATCTACAGTGATGTACCCGAGACATTCTCCAGCGCATGCGCTATAGAATATGCCCTGAGTACATTAATGCCATCTATATCCTATTTCACTGCTATTTGAGGATTCTCTAAAATCCACTCTTTTTGTCAACGACAAGCCTAAAAACGACATGGGTTTCCAGAATATTTGGTATTCGCATCCACGAAAATATGGCCAAGGATCACGATCCTGGTAGGTTTTATTAATTAAATTATAAAATATATGTAAAGAGCATTTTTTTCAAATATACTTATCAATAGCTTTTTAATAATTAACATTGCGTCAACCCATGTGAAACCGCGTGTCACATAACCAAACTTTTGATTTATTTTTCAGTCGTTCTTGCGCCAACAAACACGGTCTCATCCGCAAATATTCTATAAATATGTGCCGACAATGTTTTAGAGAATATGCTGCTGATATTGGATTCAAAAAGGTGAAAAAAAAATCAATTCCACACATATAATTAATATAATTTATTAAATACAAGAAGTTAATTATCATAAATTTTCTAATCCTCAATTTTATTTTGTTTTTTTACAGTTGGACTAATGCATATACATTTACACATAAAAAATGAAAAAAAATTGGATGACTGGTTTAAGCTATAAACAGATTTTTAATCATCTGTGTAATTATCATAAATAGAAATAAATCACTATTATCGATAAATTATTTGTCACTAAAAAACACACGTTTGTATCGTGTGTATTATCTGTATATTGCAAAAAATCAGTAAACCAACAGAAAAAAAATTAAAGGTGTTTTTTATGAACTCTATGCCCGAAATTCCAATAATTCCTAATAGAGACCGTGCACGTAGGCGTGGTTTCGCCATTTTGTACAATCAGCGATCATGGCGGCCAGCTTGAAAGTAGTTAATGTCTTATGGTGTATACATGAAAAGTCTGTTTTTCATATCCATATATTTGAAAATTGTTTCGTTGTATAAAAATAAATTATATATAGATACACATGAATGCATATGTATGTACATATAATATGCACTATTGTTCTATATGTATAAAGAAAGACTGGACTATACAGCTATCACTATGTATATATAAATGTTATAGAGTTTATACATAGAATATACGGTCTTTGTTGTTAACATTTAATTTTTGGCATTACATGACGTATCATGAGAATTTTCTGCCCAAATATCACGTCTATCACGTATTTATATCGCCATTTAATTTAGAATGACTAATATTATTAAACAATACGCGAAAAATAAATACGAGTTACTGTAAGTATAAGATGACATATTTCAATAATTATTTTTTAATTATAAAAAAAAATAACATTGTTTATGTATATATGTACATATAACCTTACTATTGTCTGATTGATGCTGATAATTGAAATGTTCAATATTGTAGGTTATCGTATTTTTATAAAAAAAAAATAGATATTAGAATAATTTATCTATTGGACTTAATTAAATTTCTTGATTGTTAATTTTTGGTTTTTTTAGTGAATTTATATTACATCCTGGATCATCATACAAATTTAAAGAACAAAATATTAATATCAATCTTTAACAATGGATAGTTTGTTTACCCAAATTTCGTCAGATGAACTTGAGGATATACCACGAACACAAGAGCCTGTATGGATCCTTGGCAAAAAATATAATGCTATAAAAGGTAATAATATTATTTATTATGATTGCACCAAATTGAAATTAATTCGAATAATGAAATCTTATATTTCATTTTAATTTAGAATTGGATTCAATACGTCGAGATATACGATCTAAATTGTGGTTTACATATCGTAAAGGATTTACACCGATAGGTGACAATAGTTCAGCATTTACATCTGACAAAGGATGGGGCTGTATGCTCAGATGTGGTCAAATGGTTCTTGCTCAAGCATTAGTGTCTCTTCATTTGGGTTTGTCAATCATGTTGATAATGAAGTTACATTACTTTTCATCCATGCAAGTAAATGAATATATTTTTCAATATTGTACATGCAGGACGTGATTGGCAATGGACTTTAGATACAAAGGAACCCACATATTTAAAAATTTTGAGTCGTTTTGAAGATCGACGAACTGCACCATTTTCAATTCATCAAATTGCATTGATGGGAGCAACAGAAGGAAAAGAAGTTGGTCAATGGTTTGGGCCAAATACAATAGCTCAAGTATTAAAGTACGAATTTGAATTTAAATTTACTAATTCATTCATGAGACTATTTTTGTTTATTTTATAACAATTTATTAGAAAGCTCGTTGTCTATGATGAATGGAGTTCAATCACAATTCATGTTGCACTTGACAACACTTTAATTATTAATGATGTTTGTAAGTAAATTTCTCGAGGTTTACTACGATGATTAATAAATAATAATTCGATAAATTAATTTAATATTATAATAGTGAGACAATGTCGAGTTGAGAACTCGACGACAGCAGTGGAAGTTGACGGGGACGAACAAAAATCAGCTAGCGAATGGAAACCTTTGCTACTGCTTATACCATTACGATTAGGCTTGTGTGATATTAATCCAGTATATATTAATGGTCTCAAAGTATGTCTATTATAAATTATAAAATGATATTTCACTGAAATATTGCGGTAAATAATTAAATTCTATAATTTCAGACGTCTTTCAGAATACCCCAATCACTCGGAGTTATTGGAGGAAAACCAAATCTTGCATTATATTTCATCGGCTGTGTCGGTGTGTAATGCAATTATAATACTCTCTCTTTAATTCGTTAATTAATATATAATTTATTTATTTATTCTAAGAAACTATTAACAATTAAACGAAATATTCAGATGATCAAGTTATCTTTTTGGATCCACACACAACTCAAAGATATGGCTGTGTTAATCAAAAATTAGATGAAAATGAGGTTGACATGGATCTTACTTATCATTGTCATGTAGCTAGTCGAATTCCAATAACAGGAATCGATCCATCTGTCGCTTTAGTGAGTAAACTAAATGTTTCATGAAATCATATGATATTAATTATATTTGTAAAATATTTATTGGTGTTTTATTTCAGTGTTTCTTCTGCGCGACGGAAAAGGATTTTAAATCATTATGCAGATCAATGCAGAGTGAATTAATAACACCAGAAAAACAACCATTATTTGAGTTATGTGCCGAACGTCCAGTACATTGGTCGCCTATCGATGATGTGGCGACTGAAGCCTTGGGAATCAATTCCTCCAATCGTATGTAATTTATCTATTTTTTTCTATACAATTTTGAATTTGCATATTGATTAAATTATTTCATGTATTTAGTTTTAGATTTCGAACATACGGATCGTCAATATGATACATCAGATGAAGAATTCGAACTGTTAGGTTAAACAATAATCAAAAAAAAAAAAAAAA
>JAQQBR010000001.1:6408491-6439526 GCA_030347285.1 Microctonus hyperodae
ATTGTTTTAAGCCATTATCATTTGCAATTTTCATTAATATTTCAGCGAATTCATCTTGCTGCTTTGCGTGCACATCAACAAGAAATTTACGAGACTCTACGACAATAATTGCCTCTTTCTTCATCAATGGAACAATATCAACTATATAATTAATCATATTATGTGCCACGAATATGACATCAAATATTTCTCGCCAGTTCATCTTGTTTTTATATCTCTCTAAATACGGTGTTGAATGAAATGTGATCTAAAAATGCAATTTATTTATTACCAGATAAAGTATAAGAATAATTAATCAATCCATCAATTCTTTCTCAATTACCTTCGCTTTTTCTATATCAATCCAAGGAAATTGATCATCTGAAATATCTGATCGTTCTCTTATTGGTATCCAAGGTTCTTGTTCAATTTCAATATTGGGCATTTCTGTTACTAATGTTCCATTTAGCACCGATTGATCCCTATGTGCAGCAATAATATCCTCTGGGCATTCTTTTCTTTCCTTTATTTGATAAATTGCTTTTATTAATTGCCTTTCAGCTTTGTCCGTTGCTCTCAATCGTCTAAATTGAATAGAACAATAAAATATAATTCAAAAATTTATCTGGGAATTGTAAATCAATTTTTATAATTCATTACTCATTTTTTTCGGATTCATCTTGAGTCCAAGTTAAGTAAGGCCCATTAACGATGTCACCCATATAAGCACCATGAATGAATCCATTTCTATAAGGTGTAATATTGCTCACCAACGTAGGATTATTGCGTGATGGATCTGTTTCTAGCCAAGTAAATGAAATGCCACAACTTCTCCAAAATCTATGAAACAGAAATATATTTATATTAAATTAAATAATTTATAAGTGTACACCGATGAAGAATACTTATCGCTTACCTGTATTCATGAAGAGTTAAGTGTGAGATTTTTCTTGATTTTAACACCATATGGTAGTCCCAATCAAAAACTCCTTCTCTATAATCATATCGAGTTCCTAATGCTTTTCTCATTCGTCGATCCCAATATTCAACTATTGGTATCCCTTCGCAAATAGCACGAATCCAAAATCTAATAATTTATCCATGTTAATATATATTGCATAATATTTAAATTAATTGATAATGAATAAGTTTGTTGAGATCAATGTTATATTTACTTGAAAATTGCTTCAATTGAATCTCTGTGTTTATATTTGAGTGATTCTAAATTCAGCCAAGGACATGCAATTGTTTCTGTGATGATATCAATCAGTTGATATAATGTTTTTGTTAAAAATTTTGCAGTTCCAGGTGTCAAAAGTGTATTACCCAATATTTCCATATAAAATCGACAAGATTCCTGTAAACCTTTACATTATTAATAATACATACTGAACTTTTATATATTTTCCATTTTTTACAAAGTTTATTTGTTTATTTATTTTTATTACCTACCCAAATTTTTTTGCAAACAAATATTGAGTAATAAAATTGATCTAGCTATACATTCTGAACTCGATTCACTGATATGAAAATTAATTGTTGTCGCAGAATCATTTTTTAACATTGACAATGTTTTGACAATATGTCTCGCATCTCGACCACCCACAGTCAAAATATTCAATGACGTTAAGTCTTTGACTTTATGTATTTTACTTAATAAATCTAATGGTGGTGAATTACCCCACATTATTTTATAAAAATGGCAATACTGTTATAAAGTTATATTTTGGACAAGGATATTAATTTAGGACATTCAAACATATTTGGTTTCCTTGACAACGAGCATATTTTCTGCAAGAAATAAATATCAAGTCTTGTGTATTATATTTATAAAATGTTATTAATTCATTTATTAACTTGCGAGTAGCAAACAAAAAAAATATTTCTCAATTTTCATCAGTTCAGATTATGTTTGTATTTTTTACAATTTAATTGATTTTTTTTTGTTTTCACCATTTTTTTTTAATATTTATATATGTATATATATATATAAGAATTTAACTCTCTTTTTTATAATAATTCACTTTTCACGTTTTTTCTGAGCTCTTTTGCTGCCAGAACGCTGGAGAATATCATTTACATGATCCTTATGATCAAAAATCGCAACCAATTGTGTTCGCGCCTCGTTCATGCCTTCGCTAATTAAACTACTGCGTTGCATGTTTCCCTTGATTAAATCACTTGCACGCTCCAACTCATCATCCTGCCGGCTTTTTGATTGTTGTGACTCGAACATCAACAGTGTGGCCTTCAACTTTTCATGCATCTAAAAAATATAAAAAAAAAATAAAAAACAAAAATTAAAATATGAAACAAATCAACTAACTAATCAATGATTATTTTTTTTACCTGTTTCTCCAATTCCGCTAGATCTTCCATTTGTGCTGTTAATTGATAAATTTTCCATCCATGAATTTTCTGTAGTACGTATTTCTGTTGGGCAATTTCTGCAACAGTTGGTCGTCTTTCTTCACGTGGTCTAACATCGCTTGGTCGCCGAAAGTGATGAAGTCTTCCACTCCACGGATTTTTCCATGAAGATCCCAGTAAACTTGGGGTTGGACGTGTTCTCACAATTATTGCTGAATTCGTTCTCACTCCCATTTCATCCTGTTGATTATTCACATTAATTTTTCTATCCATGGAATATTTATCCTTAATATCATCCTTTTCACGTTTCAATTTGTCTTCAGTAATAAATTGCATCTCTTCATCAGTGCAACGTGGCTCTGTAAGTTCAACGCCAGTTAACTGTTGTTTACGCGGTTTTTTTCTCGGCGACATTTCCATCGTTTGATTAATAATAATTCTTGATTGTTCAGGCTCTTCATCTAACCCTGGTGATGATGTCGCGGATACAGTCGTTGAACCCGAACTGTGACAACCATCGCGATCATTCCTGGATGGCGATGGTGGACTTGATGGTGGCATTACAACACCACTTGATAGTGCAGTCAATACGGGAACTAAATTTTTCGCAATACTTTTAGCCGGTGAATTGTCACGATCACGTTTACGCAATATACTCGGTCTGGGTGAAGAATTTGGTTTGCCATGACCCTCGTCGTGTATCGGTTCAACAAGTAATCGCACAGGTTGCACGGAAGCCTGCCGATATTGAGTATAAATTGATGATTGAGGTGTAGATGTTGGAGAATTATTTGAATTATTACTATTATTAATAATAATAGTAGCTGTGGGTGCTGTTGTTGCAGCTGCAATTGGCACTGTCGTGGTGGTAGTTACCATGGCAGTAGTTGAAATAACTGGTGTAACTCTCAATGCAGTTGGTGGCCCACCAGGTTTAATTTGTACAGTTTGCGTAATGGCTTGTCCAGCAACAACTGGTTTAACTGGGGTCGGTATTGTTCGTGTTGTGGCTATGGGTAATGAATGAAGTGTCATACCAGTTATTCTTGCAACTGATGTTGGCGTTGATTGAGAAACCCGCGCAACGTTGGATGGATTTGTTGTAGTGGCAATGACACGTGAAACTGTGCCAATATTTGCTAAAGATGTAATTGTTTGAACGACACGAGTACCATGTTGTTGTTGTTGTTGAGACTGTGGCTGTTGTTGAATTTGTTGCGTGGGAATAACAACACGATTAAATCCAGCTGTTGCCGTACCGGTCGTTGGATTGATCGATAATTGCCGTCCGATTGCCGGTTGTACAGTAACAGAAGTAGCAGCAGTAATTCTTGTGGTCGGAACAACGACCGGTGTCGATACTGTGATACGATTTGTTTGTGCTGTGACTGCTCGCGTTGCATGTTGATTTGTTTGCAGTGTTTGTGGCTGATGTCGAACAGTTTGTACGGTAGATGTGATATTAGCGACTTGGGGGCCAGTAGATCGTGTTTGTGAAACGGGTATTCGTGTTATCGTATTGTTCGGTTGTAATACGGGGGTTAATAATCGCGGTGTTGAACCGACAGGTGCACCGGCAACTACTGCTCCTTGCATAGGTCGCGCTTGCGTTGATACTACTAAACGTGGCTGTTGACCGCTGTAAATCGCTGGTGATGGTCGTGTTGTTACACGAGTAACTGGTGGCATTACATGACGCTGTGGTTGAGCGTATACCACCGATGTTTTAGTTGGCCACGTGGTATTTGATACAGTTGTTACTACTCTAAATAATAAAAGATCATAAAATAAATTTAAATATGTACTTTAAAAAATTTTTAATTTATTTTTCATTTAAAAAATCTTACCCGGTTCTTGATATTGGCACAACTGGTTGACCTGCACATGCTCTGACAATTGGCGTCGCCACAGTGGATCGTGGCGCAGAAATATTTGCAACAGCTGCCGGACCACGAGGCACATGATAAGTTGCCGGAATCGTAGTGACAACTTGCTGGGCCACTTGAGCTTGAACTTGTGATTGGGATTGTGATTGTCGCTCAACTGTACTCAACATTCCCGGGGATATAATTCGCACAGTAGAACCCACTGGACAAAGTGTCGTTGTTATTTTATTTGCGTCAACTGTTGATGCTGTACCAGTTTGCACTACTGACTTCATCAATGATAATTTTGGATTTAAATCCAATGAAATTGATTTGCCGACAATGGTGCTTGTTGGCGCCATTGTACTAACAATACTTTGAGGTGATTGAATTGTTTGCGCATTGCTCTGAACAATATTTTGTATGCCTTGAATACTTTGTATAGTTGTTAAATTATGAGAAATATTTTGTACACTAGTTTCGGCTATACGTTTTTCTCCCGTAGAATCCAAAGCATTCATATTTGTATTCATTGTTGTAATTTCTGGAAAAAAAAATATATAAATAAAAATAATTTGAAATAATATAGAAATCAATCACTCACATTATTTACTTATAATGTATTTTGAGGTTACGGGATTCAAATTATATTCTCACAATTTTCATCGTAATATTGAATTAAACATTATTATCTTATAAATTATAATAAATATTTTGCATGAATGACCCATTTATTTTCATTAATTCAATACCGAACAGTTAAACATAATCATTTCTCACTTCAAACTATTCAAGTCTTAGAAATGAATAATAATTAACATTAAAGATATACGTACTAACTACACTAGGTTGGATATTGTTGTTAATTTATTCTCTTGTTACGTATAATAAATACACGTTTACATTGTAAAAATCTTCAGTATTTAATTAAAAAAAAAAAAATTTTTTTTTCAAATTTCACGAGAAAACAAACGAACTTCACAAACGTTCTGTGTGACAACGACCAACAACGATCATGGGCAATACGATACGATTGTTGGAGGCAATTTATTATGATTATTTTTGTTGTTATCATTATTATAACAATAAACTATGCAATATTATGGCGTATGAAATATTTAGTGATACAAGAGGGTTAGGTTACTACTTCAAATACAATCGAAAAGCTATTAGAAATCTGCATTACTATCATCAGATAACGGAAAAAATATTCCACAGGTGGTGCTGTTAGCGCTATTTGTAACCAAAGAGGGAGACCTCTTCTTCAACAAATACATTTTTCTCCGGAAATTACAAATTGAATCGTCTATATACGTTCCCTAGTTCTTGTTCTTTTTGATCTGACGCAGGATGGGTGAGTGGTGATTTGTATTTCGCTTATATTTTATCGAAATCCATCGGCATTATTAATTTGATATTAAGTAAAATAATAAAAACCAAAGTATTGATAAACGAGTGTTTTATGGGAATAGACTTATATTAAATTTGATTATCCGTGATTTGAGAGTTAAAATAAGATGTTTATATCAGATGGGGGTTAGATGTGTGCGCGATGGCCGTTGCATGTTTCACTGCCAATAGATCATCATTTTCAATTTAATATTTTTCATTAATTTATATGTATATTGTGTCGCGATCATACATTGAATTTGGTGAATGTGTTTATGTGTAATTTGGAAATTTGTTTTTTAGGTATTTCGCGTGATCATTGGCATAAACGACGTGCCACCGGAGGTAAAAGGAAGCCTCTGAGGAAGAAGAGGAAGTTTGAGTTAGGTCGTCCTGCCGCCAATACTAAACTTGGAGCTCAAAGAATCCACACTGTAAGTTTTGTTCATTGTTTTTTCTTCCTTTTAAATACATATTCAAAAGATTTTATTGACATGATGATAACCTTTTAATTATTCTGAATGCCATGGAGACAAAAAAATTCCACAGCGTACTGAAGCTAAAAAAAGAATAAAATGCAGTTTATTCATGTGAAATGACATTTATTTAATGCTATGATTTTTTTGTGTGTTAAAGGTCCGTACTCGTGGTGGAAATAAAAAATATAGAGCTCTTCGTTTGGACACAGGAAATTTTTCATGGGGTTCAGAATGTACGACACGCAAAACCCGTATTATTGATGTTGTATACAATGCATCGAACAACGAATTGGTTCGTACCAAAACATTGGTAAAAAATGCAATTGTTACAATTGATGCTACGCCGTTCCGACAGTGGTATGAAAGCCACTATATTCTTCCTTTGGGTCGTAAACGTGGCGCAAAACTTGTAAGCTTATTTAAATTTATTAATTTATTGAAATATTGCTTCCATCAATATTTTTTAAATTATTGAAAAAATAATTGTTTCAGGCCGAAGCTGAGGAAGAAGTTTTGAACAAAAAACGTTCAAAAAAAACTGAAGCTAAATACAAGGCAAGACAACGTTTCGCGAAAGTTGAACCAGCTTTAGAGGAACAGTTTGCTACTGGTCGTATGCTCGCATGTGTATCCAGTCGACCTGGACAATGTGGTCGTGCCGATGGATACATACTCGAAGGAAAGGAACTTGAGTTTTACATGCGTAAAATCAAAAGCAAAAAGGCCAAATAATGTAATAACTCGAGTAAATAAAAAATTTTTAAAATTATAATTAGATTTTTTTATTTATTTTTTTTTTTTGCCATAAGCAGTCTAATATCAGATTGTATATTCTCTTTTTATAGTACAAAATCAATAATAATTTAATGCATCAAGATAAAATGTATTTTGTCGACTATAATTTATAAATACTGAATAGCGATTATTTGTTAAAAAAATTATAGCATTTTCATGGGCAGAGAAAATTTAACATTGAAAGCAGCATACACAAATTTTTACAATTCTGCAATTGACAATTTTTTTTTTTTATAATTATAGTTTATTATTAAATTTTATGCGCCACGGACATTTGACGAATCATGTTGAGCACTCATAACCAACGTTGGCATTTCTTGCATATGTTCATTTTGTTCTAACTGTTGAGATTGGTGTGCACCATTTGTGTCTTGAGTCTCAGCTGCTGCTGTTGGTTTTTGAGAACATTTTCGCATATGAACTTGCCAATGCATTTGTTGACACTCATGATTACAATAGGCCGTATTCCAACAGCAGTAATAAAGTGCTTCACGACCACAAAATGCACACCATTGCTTGGATTTGATTTCCTCGACACATTTCATCCTCTCTTCCTCAGCTTCTTTACGAATTTCTTCAATAGCACGCAATCGTTCCACTTCCAGACTCGCTCGCATTTCTTTCAGTGTTTGATCTATGAACAATAATTTATTCCCATTGAAATATTAATTAATTCATTTATTCATTTTTTTTTTCAACTTTAATAAGCTTTTATTACCTGTATTATACTTTAGTTCTGCAAGTTGTTGCTGGTGTTGCCACCGCATACGTTCAATTTGCAATCTCAATGAATACACTGTGGCTTCATGAGCATCAACCGCGGTACCGAGATCATGAATTTTCGATCCAGCAGCTTCTTGAATTGTTTCTTCGATTAATCGTGCCATTCTCACAGCTAATATATTAGCACCGTGATTTAATTGTGCACACAATGGACCCGCTTCAGGTGGTGGGAGTTGATAATTTGAACAATTGTCATTTAGGCTTATTTGTGTGTAAGTTTTTCTGTTTGTGGAATCGTTTATGGACATTGATGTACGAATTGGAGCTCGTGGCGGTTTATTGGGAAAAGTTTTTCTTGCTTTGCTTTGCCGCTTTACAACCGGCATTGGTTGTTCAATAATCACTGAATCATTTGATTCACGAGAAGTAATAAGGTTTTCATTGGACGTATCAGTTGTTGAATTGGGTAAGAATAATGAATTTTCTTCATTAGATTTATCGGAACAATAAGAATTACTTTTTTCTCCATGTAAAGTTTTTTCCACAGAATCATATTGAATTTCATGCGTTCCATCTGCATTCGTTGATTTTATTGATGATTTCTCTGAATATATATTATGCATTTCAGAATTTAATTTTTCAACAATTCTTGTTTTGGGTTTATAAACTTCAGCCATACGAGATTTATAAATTTTTCCATTAACAGTAGGTGTGAATATTGATGATGTTGCATTGTCTTTTCGAATATAACTCTTACGATATTTTGTAGTTACTTTTTGTGATGTTGTTCCAATTGATTCTTCATCAATCGAATTACATTTTTCAGGTTTAACAAATTTTTTCACTAATGTCGTACGTACTGCTACTTTTTTCGGTGTAACGTTTTTAATTTTTTTCATGCGTGCGCCATTTTTTGTCGATGAATTTGATAATTTTATATCAATATCTTCAATTTCAGCAGTTTCTGGTAATCTTTTTAAACGATTTTTTTGTTTCAAAGACTCTTTTATTTCAGTTGATTGATCTTTCACGTTATCTTCCAACTCATTAAAATCATTATTGTTTTCCACCGTACTTTCAGAGTCTTTTACAGACGAGCTGTTATTAATTGATGAATCACTCGTCGGGGTGGATGTATTTTTCATCGAAAACGGTTTTTTTAACGGTGATAATGAACTATTCTCACGATAAAGTATTTTCATTGAATCATATGGGCATGTCGGATCGTACTCAGGAAAAATGAGTTTTATTTGCGTGGGATCATAAGGATTATATTGAATTCGTGGCGGTGCAAATTGAAAAGATCCAAATGCTATTTCTAATCTTTGACAGTGCTGTGTAATTTCCCGAATACACTCAAACATTTCCTGTTTTTTTTTCCGAGGTAGTGGTGTTGGTGGATCACGTGAATATAAATAAATATCTTTTGGTGATACCCAAGCGCGATCGTGTTCTCCAAAAAATCTAACATCAACATGACCTTGACCATTTGTACGAGGTAATGCTTTGGCTGGCCAAAAAGGAAAACCTTTTAATTTAGCCCATACAAGTGGATGAGGCTGACGACATGCTTCAATAAACCATGATGCTTGCGGTCGTGGCAAATTGCGACCACGTGCATAGCAATCTGGACATGCTTCTATTTCAGATACCTCCTGTCGAGCAATTTTTATTATTTGTTTAGCTGCATTCGATAACTTTGACGTATCTGCATATTCACCACCACCTAAAAATATGTAAATAAACCCTCGATTCATTAACATCATATTTAGAACTATTGAAATTTTCAAATCTAAATGAACATACATGTATTAAATACAATACAATTATGCTGTATCCACTTTGCATCAGCCATAAATGCATCTGTGCTTCCATATAATTTGGCATTGATATTGGCTTCTAGTAAAGACAAATCCATGGGCTTTACTATATAATCCAAATAATTTGGGACTTCTTCAAGGTCGACTGCACACCAAAATGGCTCCGCCTATTTATATGAATTTAGTTCATTATAACATGAAATATTCGGAGAGAATTTATTCAATGATAAGAAATATTTATTCACCCCAGGACAATTTCGCATGCGTTCAATGACATACTTAAGCACCATACAAAGTTGATCAACTGTAAGATGGATCATAGAAGGTGAGCGTGTCATCGCATTTTCCGCTTGTAATATAGTCGCACATTCGCCACATATCCAATTATCAGCTGAGAAAGTTGGTGGTGTACCACCCATACATTTACGGTGCCATGAACGCGTACAGGTGCTGCAATTAGCTTCTACAACGTCTTTGTGACAACGCCAACAATAATTATCGTTTGTACTTTTTTGTTTTTTCATCTGTTGTACACTTTTGCTACTATCATTTGATGAAGTTTTCCCTCGACTATCATTACTAAAAAAAAAAAAAAAAAATATGAAAAATTACATTGTTGAATTCAAAAATAATATTGTACAATTGATTGCATAACATTTACCTCGATAGTCTACGTTTTCTCTTTCCCGTTGAAGTTTTCGTAACTATTGATTCAGTATTTGCATGGTGAATATTATTTTTAGACTGATCGATAAGTACTTGCGATGTAACATCTGAACTGTAATTTTTTTCTTCCTCGTAATTTTCTATCTCATTTTCCCGTTTATTCACATTTTCATTATCCATTTTTTTTACAATTAATTTTTCATCCAGTTGATTTTCCTCAATCATAATACTATCAGTAGAATTTAAATTATTATCTTCACAACCCATATGTTTTGCAATTTCATTGACATCATCCTGAAGTATAAGATTATTGTTCAAATTCGATGATGAAACACTAGGTATTTCGTTTAAATCTTCAGACTTTTTGATCTCTAGTTCACACTCATTCGAACAATTATTCACAAATGTCGCCATTCTGTATAGATTTTAATTCCTGACTACAGTAAATAATTAAAATTTATATATTTCATCATCACATTATTTATCATTACTTAGAACTCCCTATATTATTTTTTTAAATATACGTCAACATTATGTATATCATATCATATAGATCGTCTTTCTTATATATTATCCAGAAATTTCCAAATTAGTTTAATAAAAAAATATACATTGAAACTAATTACATCGTATAATAAAAATCCTGTAAACAAAAAAAAATGAATTAATAACATTCCTTTATATTTAATATAAATAATTTGTGATATAAAAAACTTCATCTTACCATATTTATTATTTCATTAACAATTAATGCAGGTGTCAATGAACAGATATTGACTAACAGGTAAAATATATTGCAGCAGTATACATTGATGACTTTCTATAGACTGTGCATTTATATTATACACAATCGACACTATACATGTACATATAAATTGACCTCACTGATAAGAGTTGATTAATTAATTGTGTCACAAATTAATCATAAATTTTATTAGAAAAAAATGTTGATCAGAGTATTTTCGTTATGGCATAATTTAAAAGGAATATCAATTTATATCAAAGCAATGAAATTATCAAAAATCATATCGTATTACGTATCATTTTATTGTTCAGTACATACTGATGACATACACATATGTACTCCGTATAAGACCTATTATGTATATATATAAGTATAATAAAAACAAATAAATTTACAAATTGAGAGAATATTACCCCCTCGATTGGTTTACAACCCCGTCTCTATGCAGCGTGTGCGCGAGCGCAAAAACATTTTTATTGTTAATAATTTTATATATATTCATCATTATGGTTATTCTTTAATAAAACTGTTTTATCATTAGCTAATAATGTAATTATGTATCGTACGAATTGAGAATAAAGAAAATATATTCTCTCTCCATATGATTGAACGGTAGTGATGTCCCAAAGCCTGTTATGTGTATATTGCAAATGATTTGACGGAACGGAATAGGAATTGGACTGAGAGAAATGATCTTCTGTAAAAAAAAATTCCTATTACTATTTTTTTTATTTACCATATAAACATTTACTTTACGCATCTATCAACTTACAAGCTTCGAAGCTTTTAAAAAAACGAAACGATTACAAAAAAAGTCTTTTCAGTCCGATTCCATTCCTGGTTTCATCTTACGGATCACAATCCGCCATTATTATCGTCCATCTTGTCGTCTACAATATTCTCCCCTCTACTTTTTTGCCCTTTACGCAATAGTACATATTAGAATTGAAATTTTTACTTTCACACTTCCTTAATTAATTTTACAAATTTATATCAAATAAATTTGTTGTAATAATGTTGCGGCTTGTGGCAGGGCGTATTGGATCGAGTGCACGCAGTGTAATTTCACCAAAAACTACATCAGCCATTAATATTACTAGAGCTTCTCATGATGTCCAAGAAACAGATGAGGAATTTGATACAAGATATGAAAATTATTTCAATCGACCAGACATTGATCATTGGGAGATTCGAAAAGCTATGAATACTTTAGCAGGCATGTAATTCTATAATTATTAATCACAAATAAAAATATTATATAAATATTTCATTCATAATTATCAAGATTAATTTTTGATTGTGAGATGAATTTATCTAAAATTTATATGTTGACATGAATTCAGAGGTAAATGTATCCAAAGTACATATTGGTTAGATGAAAAATATCTTTAATATGAAGTGGATAAAGATATATAATTAATGAAATAATTTGTTGATATTCTTATAGGTGTAGATCTTGTGCCAGAGCCAAGAATCGTCTGTGCAGCATTGAGGGCTTGTCGCCGATTAAATGACCACGCATTGGCAGTAAGATTCTTGGAAGTTGTCAAATATAAAGGTGGTGGTCAATCCAAAGTTATTTGGCCATATGTTCTTCAAGAAATCAGACCGACATTGGATGAATTGGGCATCAGCACACCAGAAGAGTTAGGTTATGATAAACCTGAGCTCGCTCTTCAAAATATATATGATATTCATTAAGTAAAATGGAAGAAAAAATTAAGAAACATTAAAAAAAAAAAGAAACGTTAAACATTAGTCTTAATTAATAGATAAATGTCCCATGATACTGGTCATTATGAGCTCGATTGATGTGATTGAAGATTTAATGTAATAATCTTGTTATGAAGTCAGTAACGAAATTAAATAAATATGTTTAAACTTTCATATTTAGTTCAACATTGATGATACAAATTCCAGTATTCCTTTCAGTTGATTGTTTATTATTAATTAGGATAATGAAAATGAAATATTTGATGTATGTTATTCTTTTAATTTTTTTTTTGTTTCATTGGTTCCTTATATTAATTCTAAGATATTGAATTGATTTACTTATTTTTTTTTTCTTTACATTGAAATGAACAAAAAAGCAAAAAGATGGGACGAAACTCGCAGGATATTTACAAATTACACTATTCGGTTACACAGTTATAGCCATATACACATAAGTTTGCTTATTATATGAGATGTCCATTATTTGAATAATACAAAGAGTGATTTTTTCTGGTTGGAAAAAATTATAGTTTGTTCTTTACCAAGGAATGTACAGATCACTAAATTCTCTATCGATGGCAATAAATCAATTATTCGTATAATTATCAATCCAAATTTTATTTTTTAATTGCTAAATGCTAATTTTTCTGTTATTAGAGTAATTGTATTACTTATATTTAATAAATGTACTGTCCATAATCTATGATATTAAATTCCTATATATAGTAAAATGAGATTGCACAAAATTAAAATTTTATATTAGAAAATTCTTTTTCATTTTCTTTTTTTATTAGCTGAGATTATGTATGTTATGTCATAAAATGCATGGAGGCCCACAAAGTCCAAATTAATGATTTATCAAAGCACATAAATAAATCAATGATGTTTTGAGATTTTGAATCATAATTAAAAAATAGTCATTTTTTCATCGGTTTCCATGTGAAATTACTAAATCAATCAGTGTTATTAAATATTTTTGACAGACATTCAAATTATCATCTTCAAAAAATAAAAAGATAATGTACCCTTAGCCTATTTGTACCCGTCAGAAATGCTTAGTCTTCCTATCGGTGCTATAAAACAGAATATGAAATCTTCACCATTATTGTGTTACAATTTTCATTTTCTTTTTTTTTTTCATTTCTCCTACAGATTAAACTAAAATTTGTTTACATGGTGGTTTTTTTTTACTTTCTAATGCTTAATTCTATCGTTTACTGCTTAACTTTGAATTCAATATACTATATCAATAGTTATAAATAATTAATTAATGATGAAAATAAATAAAACAGATTAAAAATGTAGAGGTATATCACCTCTCTATATCGTACTTTTCTTGTTTCCAGAGTAACGCATACAATAAATTGCTACAAATTCCCGGGAATGAATTTGTCAACTCTGGAATCAAAGAAACGAAATTTCAAAGACTAAGAAAAAAATAGTACTCAATTATTTTTAACTAAATTAATTTTTCTAAATTTGTATATGTTCGAAAACGAAGACTCAGTGGTAACTTTTATATAGTTTATCGTTGAGATCCACATAATTGTTAATCAATTTATTTTCTTCATTTCCTTCCACACATTGGTAGTAATAATTACTTCATCATTTTTTTTTTTTTCGTGTCCCCGTTCGAACTATTTTAATTGTGACTAGATTAATTTACGTTACCTAATTAAAAAGACGTAAGAACCTCAAAACATTTTACAGATCCTAGCAATCACACCCGAACACACAATAATCTTAGAAGTTTTTTTTTTCAACTGTGATTTTTAACTCTTTGATAGCCAAAATTCCACCGCTACTACATACCAACCAAAAAGACTTGCCATTATTGGAAAAAAACAATCCAAACATAAGAAAAATTTGAAGCTAAATATAAATTTTCATTTAAAAAACAACATGTGTTTGAACACATTTTTACCGCTCTATTTTCAAGTCACTCTAAAGACATGAATGAATATATTTTTCCATCGCTATATATCATCAGGAGAAAACCACGGCATACATATTTTCAATAACACATAAACCCACAAACACATACACAAACACACGGCTGACAGTCATTTGTATCAATTAATAATATATATTTTATCTTTTAATTTGGATTTGTTTCTTTTTTTCTTGTTTATTAAACACATCAATCAAATTTATGTGTAGATCACGCCCACTCTTTTCACTTTCAATCAGCAATTAATTAAAATTTATCATATCTTCACAACGAATTAAGTCATCGTTGGTTATAATATGAAATTAAATATATTGCGGACATGAGAGTGTAAAAGTTAAAGTTTGATCTACACAATTGGATTATTCTGGACTAGATCCGGTTTGTTGGTGTTGGCTATCTTCATCCTTTACAATTTCACCCTGCATCGCTTTTGTCAGGACACTGGCATCTTTTAGTGATATCACTTGCAATACTTGATGTTCTCCATTTGCATTAATCATTGTCATTGTTGGATGACCCTGAATTGTGACTGCTTCAATGCTTGTCTCTCCATTACCGGGCTCAACTTTTGGTACTTGTACCATTGGCGTAACCACTTGCATTGTGCCATCACTCTGAATATTCGCCACCATTGTTTGGTACATACTGGCTGATACCGGTACGGTGATTACACCAGAGACTGATACTGGATAGCCTGAAACACCGAAATTACCGTCCACGTTGTTTGTTTTTCCGTCATTTTACAACTTCGATATTTTTTTTAAACGGTAATTGCCATAACTACTTTATGTGTAAAGTCATGCGTAAACGAAATCATAATTGGAGGATTTGGCTACTCACAAATTTATAGACTCATCACATCAAATTCACAATTAAACGCTTTTAAAAATTAATCTATACACTCCGGTAATTAAAAAAAATATATATGTACATTATATACATATATGTACACAATGAAAAATAATTGAAGTAAAAAAATAAGCGAAAATAATAAATGCGGAAACGTTTAAAAATAAAACTTAATATATCGATGGAAATATCGAATGGGTAGATAAGTTGATGGTGGATAAAACCCAAAACAGTGCATGAGATGAACTGTAAATTGTCAGTTTTTGTCTCTCATTTGTTTATAATTGAAAAAAAAAAAACATTATCAGGTTGGATGTTATTTTGTTTCAATGAAAATGAATCATCTGCGCTACAAAACAAATAAATAATAATACATATAAGCATGAGAAAAAAATCAGACAAATATAATAAAGTAATTGAATAAAATGCATGTCTGCATGTAAAATTGAAAAAAAAAATACTTCAAAATGAAATAATCTATGTACAGCCGTTTATTTGGATTGTCTTAAATAAAAATTGTAAATAATAATTAGTACTATGGTTTTTTTTCTCAATTGTAGAGAAAAAGGATCTTTCGCTTGTGATCACTATGAAAATTCCCCCTTTTCCAACGTCATTTTATTTTCCATCAGATAAAAAAATCATTTTTGTTATTTTCAAATTTTTACTGTTTTGTTTAAGAATCCATTTATCGATCCACAGCCCGTTACTACTTGTACTTGAACATGGTAAAAAGAAACATTATATTTTAGTTTTTTTTTTTCATCGTTAAAGTTACATATACGTGATGGGCAATTTGAGTAATACCTAATTACAAGACCAATTAACATTTTGTACTGTTACGAGTTTCATGCAGACAATATATATATATTTTATTACTATTTGGACAGTATGTACATGCATATATATAAAAATATATACATATACACATTTATATATATTTCCTATAAACGCTACATTCTCGTATTTAATCCCCTTATTATTTTTTTACGCGACTTTCAAACCTAAATCATTCTTACATACTCGATTTTAATATTTTTAGGCCTTTTATTTATTTTTTCACATGCAAGATATAAAAAATCTCGTTTAAAAAAGGTGGCCAAACATTGATTTTTCATTATAATTGTACAGCCTCATGTGGATACAAAATTATTTTATAGACCCGCTCAACTTTATATATTATTTATATTCATTTTTTGTTTTTTTCCTCTCCTATTTCATTAGATATGGCTTGTGGACAATAATAAGATAATGGACTCTTAAATATGTAATAAAAATCAGTTATTATACCTAGGACTCCACATCGAATTGGATTATATACAATACAAAAAAAAACATTGACTACCAAAAAAAAAATATATATATATATATAATAATAAAGTAACAGAAAAACAATTATATTTCGTGATACGAAGACACCACACTTGATTTGAAAATACGGCGATTAAAAAAAAAAAAAGGAAAAAAATGAGCGCGTCGCAGGCAGCATGCGAAATAATAATGTATTTTCTAAACTATATTTTTCTGTTTGTTTTTCCAATTGGGGAAAAAAAAAAAAAAAAAAAATGAAAACAAATCACTGCTCAAGTAGTTCCTGGCCGGCGACGGTGCAGAGCCTATAGAAAACTGTTTTACCGTGTCCATCTTCGCCTGTCAGAATAATTTGACCATCTTGACCCAATGTGGCTTCAGTAACACTATTCAAGTCCACCGCAACACTGCCATCAGCACCAGTAACTTCAGCAAGTGTTTGTACATCGCCCTGACTTGTATGAATCTGAATATATTTGATGAAAAACAAAATATTAATAAACAAAATGTATGTAAGCCAGTGTTTGTACAATTTAATTTAATAAATACATAAAGTACTCACAGTTGCGACACCTTGAACTTGTGCCGTGGTACCATCGGGTAAAGTTATGATTGGATTACTTGGATCAACTTGAATAATTGAGACCGTTCCATCGGGATTTGTTATTGTTTGCAATACAGTCGTTGGATATTGAGTCATCTATCAAAAATCAAAACAAATATCATTGTACATTTGAATAATTATCATCACATATGAATTCATAGATATTAATGAATTTGTAATCAAAACAAATAAATGAATAAAATAAAAATGAAATCAAAATAAAATTCAAATAAGGGAAACTTAAACACCAAAACCAACGTATAAAATTGTAATGCCGTGAAATAAAGCAGGGCAACATCAATTAAAATGAAACATTAAAACATATAAATTAATGACAATAATAATAATTAGTGTTGCCCCCAATAAATATTCAATCTAGCATTGCATTAGCCCTCCGGCCAACTAGCACCTGAGTGGCAGTGGCAAGAGTTGTTGGCGAAGCCGCTATTATCTGTGGTGGCGATGAGTTTCCCTTAGATGAGCCTGTGGTACTCAATCGTACAACCCCCACCGTCTGTTGTTGTTGCTGCTGTTGTTGTGATTGTCCACTTTGTCCTTGACTTGATGATGAATGTGGCGTTGCTTGTTGAATTAAAACATTTGATTTATCATCATCCTCACTGAATGCCGGTAGCAGATCCTCTCTTCCATGAAATTTATAACAGTTTATGACGATTTGCCTCAATGCATGTGTCCAAGAGATCTTAAATAACATAAAAAAATACAATTGCAAATAAATTACCGATGTTTAATTCCATTAAGATTTAAATTTATTTCACATTATTTTTTACCTTTTGTTTTTCATCCTCCGATCGTGCATCCATACGAACATTAGCCCATGGCAACTCTTTTGGCCACCATGGTGGTCGTGTGCTTTCCCTGCCCCAACCAGGTTTTCCTCTGCCAGTTGAATATTTCAACATCAATGGAATAAATGCTCGAAGTTGTGCTTGTGTCATTTTTTCTACGGGCGTTGGAATACCGTCAATTATTAATGGCGGTAGTTCATATAACGATGGATCGTCTTGAACAGGTGGTGGGGCTTGTTGTGCTAATGCACTTTCTAATTCTTCCATTATCATTGTCCTCAAATTTTTAACTACATCTTCAAGTGGCTTTGCGCCAAATACTTTATAACTACTATTCGGTTTCCCAGGTGTGGCTACTAAAACTATAGCTTGTTGTCCAACTCGCGTTGCGAATTCATCAATTGTTTGCTAAAAAAAAAATTTATGAAATTAATATTAGCAGTGGGTTAAATTGAGAAATAAATGAATAAATAATCAAATTTGATTAACTTACCCGAAGTTTTCGTAATAGTCTATTTTGTTGTCGCTTTCTGATACTTGGATTAGTTTCAAAACTGTGTGGACGTTTTCGTTTTTTAGCTGATACTATGGCAGCAGCTGCTGCCACACCAATTGGTCCTGAATAAAATTATTATTAAAGCTCAGGAACAAAATATTAATAGCGCACGATGAGAAAAAAAGTATACACTCTGATAATTTTGAAAAAGTACTAAAAGAAAAAAAAAATAGAAGCAAAGCAACGATGATGCTAAAACGTGCACGTGTCTATTGAAGATCACTTATTTATAATATAAAAGTAAATATTCTTGCATAAATATCCTATTAAAATAATATAGAACAAAATTTGTTTTTTTATTTTTCACTCTTTCATCATTAATTAAATATTAAATTAATTCAAGCTCATAAAAATCACATTGATATAATTTTGAAAATTGTTTTTCTTCTTAGAATTCAATGTCACTATACTACGATAATTATACAAAATAATTATTTATACTTTGGGAGTAGTTAAAAAATAAAAATGAAATATTAATTGGTGACAAAATCATTTCTTAAACATAATCATTAGCAATCTATTAATAGAAAAAAAAAATGAAAACAGCAAACAATAAAGAAAAATGCACACAAATAAAAAATGGCTCGATCATACGTTTTTTTTATATTCAATACAATTTTGCACATCTGCAATTTCTCATTGTTTTTTCTGTTGTTTTGATTAATGTCGTGAGACCATTTATTTAATTTCCTGTACTTACTATGCTTCAAAGTAATATGTTTTGTCATGAACTTCGATCCAAACAGAATAAATTTATACGATAATAATTATATTTGTAATTGTAAAACAACTCATTGAAAAAATTATCTCAATTTAAAATGAATTTTTCAATTGATTGATAATATGTAATTTGAAAAAAAAAAATTCAACATTAATTAGAAATATTTAAATTGTTGGATTCCAATCTTATTGGAGTTTAAATAAAATTCAATGAGACAAGAAGAAAATCAAATTAATCAAAATCAAAAGGTGAAAAAGCAAAAAAATGGAAATCACCATTAGCGCATTTGATTTGCCAACCTGCAGCGGCGAGCTGGGCCGTCACGTCATCGTCCATAGCTGCCGAAAGAAGATCACCTTCCTCATAAGTTTCAGATCCACTACTTGGCTCATCGTCATCGTCATCAGAAAGTCGATCCATTCTGTCCATTGTGCCGGATTCTGTACTCGGCAACGATACCATTTTCTTTTCTTATCCTTTTTAAACCAATTCTTATTCAGCGTTGAATGGGTTTTCTTTTATATAAACTATTTCAATGTGACTCCAATAAACTTTAAAGCAGCATTAAAGTTTGAAAATTTTACATCACCTTGTCCTGAAATAAAAATGAATAGTGTTAAAAAAATATTAGCCAGTAAAATAAATTTAAATATTTTCAATTAACAATATCAAACACTGTTACTATTGCAATTAATTTAATAATAATAAATTTATGAAATATAATTATATCTTGAAATTGATCAGTATTATTTCCATATGATACCCTAACATCTGTTATTACATATATACCTAGATGCATTTAGTCCATTAAGTTTCATCATATAATTTCCATATGACGGACTGTTAATATTAAGAATGCATTTTTTTTTTTTTTTTCGTTATAAACAAACTTTAGTGATATCGATCGTGTATTGCATAATTATTTCTTAATCATGTATAGAATCGACTCATCAGTATGAATAAACATACTTTTTACAGACAAATGTAACTTGATATTGAATCAAAAAACCTTGGAGTTATGAAATATCAACGTTGAAAACTGATCCTTGGTTCATGGTGAAATTAAGAAGGGAAAAAGAAGGTCAATGATTGAATATAGGGTGAAAAAGTAAAGGGGAAGTGAAATACACTGGAAATATTTCATCGATCTCAATGAGTGGGGTTTTATTTAGGATAGGGGCAAATGGATAAACGTAACTGAGGGTGATGGTGGTATTGTAGAACTAGCCACGACTCATTCTGATGACAACTCATATAATGATAAAAATACAATAATGAGGCCAAGTGGCACATGAAGTTAAAGACGCGGGAAAAAAAATGAGGACAGTTGAAGAATGAGAATAGATAATGATTGGTGGTATGCAGGCATATGGGAATAATAATGGTTGGTGATGAGGATGGCGATGATGATGATGATGAAATTAATATTGGGAGATAGCGTTTGGTGGTGGTTGGTGGGTGTTTGTGGCGATTGAAAGATGCATGACGACCGCGCGCACGGGTAGGAAGTAAACGGCGCGTTTATTCGAAGAAAGGGGGGCAACGAAAATGCGCAGGGCACACGCAAAAGAGATCCATCGCGGGGGCCGTAAAGCTCATGACCGAGGAAGTCGCGGAGCCATGGAGCAGGCCCAGTGTAAATCGGGAGTTGCGTACGCACCTTGTGTGGTCCGTGAGTGGTCACACCGATCAGGACTCAGGGGGTTTGCGTCTGCGGAGAGGCCGTCGTTGCGGCGAGAGCGGCAACGCGCTCGCCTCTCACCACGCCCTACACGTTCGTCGCGTCTTAAACATTTTCCCGGCACGTAACCAAGTTAACATCACAATGTGCGATTGATAACGCCGCAATTTTAACCGTATTTATCGCGGATAAAAACGCGGGTTACTCTTGTGTCTTGTCACAACGCGCACAATAGACTCCATAGACACCATGGCCTCTGTTTCGCCAACAACGGCACCAGCAGCTCCGGTATCGATCGATTACGCGGGCCTCCATCTCCACCACAACAAACGCGGCAGCACGTCCGCCATTTTGAGCGAGTCTGCGCGTTGAACTCTGAGCAGACAATATGAAATTCTTATGTCTACGATCATTCCCGTATTTCACAAATGAATCGACGCAATTATCCCATATTAATTGTTATTTTCACGTGAATTATAAACTCAAACTCACCAAATTCCAATGTAATTGCGCAGAATTATACCAGCTACCACGCAAACACGAACAACCATATACATGCATACGGGCCTGGAATAACGTGATTGGTCGAGAAACAGCTAGGGTACGCGCGTCATGGCGTCACCAGAAGCTCAATTTTCATTGGTTATTCAGACACGTGATTCAATACACTTGGATAAACCATACTCAAAATTCACTTTACACTAAATCACCAAATTCTAACCTAACCTACACACTAAACTCACAATATCTAATACATATTTCTCATTTATATCGTATAATATCCAATAATATTCAGGGACGTGTGATATTTTTGTGGGTCAATATCTATAATTTTTCAATATATTTTATCTCAAACTACAAGGGTAAGCACACCATATCCATTTATCTTCAAAATATGTTTTCATATTTAATACCAAATATATTACAGTACATAAAAATATTTTTTATTAATAATATACAATTAATTTCATTCAACAATATAATTATGAGACTGTCATTGATAATTTCGTCTTAATAATAAAATAATAATAATGTTGTAAAGCAGCTTTACATATCACATCTGAATCAGGATTTCATCACAAATCCCCTGTTATTAAAATGTGTATACTCCAAATGACAATAAATCATAATTTCAAACAACACTACTACTACTATTACTACTACTAAACATACAATTTATCTCCACTTATGATAAAATTAATTTATATACTATATATTTATAATAAATTTTAACATACATTTACACGCGAGGATTAGTGAGGCAAAGAAGTCTGTTTAAGAAAAATGCGCAGTTTAAAACATTTCAATGTTGCATTATTACATGTAATCTCGCAGTTTCTCAGCTGCTGAAATTTGAATATTTATATATCAATAATATATATGAGAAATTTCGTTGATAAAAATAACAATTATTCATGTAATTAATTGATGTCAGGTATTATCATAAAGTACAAAATAGGAAAAAGACCAAATATCTAAAACAAAACTTTAGCAATTGGTAGTACTTTTCACAACTTCCATAAACCGTAAAAATTTTTTAAAAAATACTGAAAACTTATTTTTCACCAAACCGAAGGTTGGATTCGATTCTATCTGAAAATTACTAAATCTGTTAATCCAACCATTTAATACTAATTCATCACAATGCGAAATTGAGTATATAATGAAAGATGAATTATATTATTATACTGCCCAACATTTGTCCAATGTTTAGTTCACATCTGAACGTATTAAAACAAGTCATTATCGATATTTTTTTTTTTTTTGCATATAATGGACGACTTTGCCTCACTCTCCTTTCAGGTTTTCTCATCTCGTCCAACATACATACATACATACACACACACACACATACATACATACATACATACATACATACATACATACATACATACATACATACATACATACATACATACATATATATAGTTGTATACTACAAATGATTATTTAAATGTTACCTCTATACCGTCATGTATAAATTGATTGTACAAAAATACTGGTGTCTCTGAAAATATCTGCTTTAAAAAAATGACTTATGCCCACGGTTTATTTTTATTACACAATTTTCCAAACCATCCGGAATCGCAGAGACACGTGTTATCAGGTTGACAAGTTCCATTCCTGCATGCTCTTGTGCATGTTGATCTTTGTGGTGATCTTCTACCAATTTCACAGTGATCACCTTTAAATCCAGTTGGACATCGACATATATTATTTCCTTTGCATTTACCACCATTTAAACAAGGAATAACACATTTTGCTGTAACGAAACAAAATGAAAATCGTCTCAATTATTGATAAAAAAGAATGATTGAATTATCAGGATAAATAAACTTTTTTCTTTTCTTACAAAATTCGCAATGAAGACCAAAATAACCTTTAGAACATTCACAAGTATCTTTCTGTATGCATTTCCCACCGTTTAAACATTTCTCGGTACAAATTCCTAAAATAAATAATTATAAATTAGTACATATAATTTATTTCTAGTTGAAGAGATAATGATACATTTGGGACGTGGTGGAGTGCGATTTGCCAGTTCTGTTTCGGCAACAGCTCCTGATGGTAAAGCAGGAAAATTATTGGATGCAATAATAAGAGTAAATCATGCTGGTGAATTGGGCGCAGACAGAATATATGCGGGACAAATGGCAGTATTAGGTATGTATTGCACAATTAACTGTTGTGTAACATACAACTTGTTATAATTAGAGCCAGTAAATGAATGAATAATTTTTTTTTAGGCAAAACATCAGTTGGTCCAACAATTCAACACATGTGGGAACAGGAAAAAATACATCGTGCTAAATTCGAGGAATTAATACAAAAATATCGGGTAAGACCAACTGCACTGTTACCTATATGGAATGTCGCTGGTTATCTCTTAGGTGCTGGTACTGCAATGCTGGGTGAAAAAGCAGCAATGGCATGTACAGTAGCCGTTGAAACGGTTATTGTTGAACATTACAATGATCAATTGAGAGTTTTATTAGAAGATTTAAATAAAAATGAGAATAATGAATTAATGGAAACTATTAAAAAATTCCGCGATGAAGAGCAAGAGCATCATGATACGGGAATAGATTACGGTGCTGAACAGGCGCCTCTTTATCAAGCATTGACAAATGTCATTAAAGCAGGATGTAAAACTGCCATTGCAATATCAAAGGTCGTATGAATCATATTCCTTCATATGTCTGCAGCACACAAAGAATAAAGTCGAAGAATAATTTTTCTACATAAATATTATCAGCAGTATAATATTATTTCATAATTAATAGGAAAGAATGTTGATGAAAAACAAAAAAAAGAATCATATTGTAAATAGGTACATGTATTAGATATATTTACCGCCTTCGCAATAAGGTCCTTGAAATCCTGGTGGACATGAACAAACACCGGGTGCAGTGCAATTGCCACCGTTCATGCAAACTGGATAACATAACGCTTTTTTACAATGTGGTGGACCCAAATATCCATCGGGACACGGTCCTGGATTTGATTCTAAAAATTTCAATTAACAGACAGATTTATCAACATAGTTATGTAATTACACTCTTTCGTTTTTTTTTATTATAAAATGACTAAACAATATTGGGTGTGTAATTATTATTCAATATCTCTTCACAATTCACTTTTCATATCTAATTTCAAAATAAGCACGTGCAATTAATTGAACATTCACTAATGCTCAATAAATATAAACATACATGCAGACATGTATAAATATAGAAATGAGCCATATTGAATGTCACATTTTTGTATCGCGAAATTTATTAATATGAGAAAAATTTATTTCAACTTAAAGTTGAAAAAATAACAAATAATACTAACAAATATTTATTAAAATTTATCATTCTGCTGTATGGAATTTTTAGATGAACTTTTTACCGATAATTTTCTTAATTAAAAACAAAGTTGAACTTTGTATTGATTTTGTGAAAAATATTGATAATAACTTTGCAGCAAAATGATGAATTTTCATTCGAATTATTGAATTCTAAAATCAAGAGAGTTCATGATATTGAAAATGCATTAATTCAATATGGCATAATCTACATATGTATGTTTATCGTATTCAATAATTAATAGTAATCAATGAAATTTTGAGATTTAAGACACATGCAATTAAATTGTGGTGATGGATATTACTGGTGATACAGAACTGTATGTGTGAGTGGAGAAGTGGTGATCTTGAATGCGACTGACGGACTCACCGCGCACGGCGCATTCTTTTCTCAAGTTGAGACGAAGGGGAGTCCCGTTTAGAGGTTTCCCCTTGCGCGTCTCAATCATCAGGCCAATGCCGAATTGTGCTATCCCCGAACTGTTGCCAGAACAAGGCAGCATAACGCTGAATTCTAAATCAATACACAATATATTATTATTGATGATCGAGAAACAAAATTAAATAATATTGAAAGAAAGATTATTTGGATTAAATAAATTGAAATTTAATTTAATTTTCCAATACCTTTCGGTCTTTTTGGCACACGACCACGCGTTTTGATTGTTATCGACGGTGTTTTTAATATCGATTCATTCGATGATTTTAAACGATAAAAATTATAGTAATATTTTTTTACACCAGACTTCCATGTAAAATTAACGTAAGACACTTCACTTGGTATTATTGGAAGTTTACTCTCTAATTCGGGATCCAATAAATATGACAAAACTCTGCCTTCAGTGATAGCATAAATCTCCATTTCTAATCCTAAAATAAATTAAGAACAAAAATTTTAAAAATAACATTCAATTAAATTAAAATATAAAATTTATTTTCATATTAAAATAATCGTAAAACAATACTCACCGCTAAACATTTTAATCTGTTGTCGATCGATCCACAGTGAAAAATCACCCTCGGGTTTGTGCGAATTACCAGAATGATGATGACGTGCAGTCACCTCATTATCATTATGAAGAATCGTGGTTGCGATAACGATAAATGATAGCCAAATCATTTCGTGGTAGATTATTTATTTCTTTTTTTTCGCAAACAGCCAATTAAAAATCTATTACAATATCTTCAATAACCCACAATAATATACATTGATCCATATATTTCCTCTTCTGTTTACGTGTTGTTATACAAATCACCCGTGAAATTAAAAATTCCACGGTGTCTTTATTGACCTTTTTTTTGTTCTTTATCTTGGTCGCAAAAAAAAATTAGTAATGAAAAAGGATAAGAAACACGAGTTGTGGAAGTGCGATAGTCTAAAAAAAGATATCACCGTGGGAACTGAGATAAAAGGAGATAATGGTCAGCACAGGTGGTGGTGATGATAATGATGATGAAGATGATAATAAAGATGATGGCGATGATGATATTGGACGATATAGAAAATGATGACAATGACAACGATAATGATAATGATGATGATGATAATGAGGATGGAGCTGGTGATGTTTGGCAGTAATAGGGGGAAGGGGGGAGCGTGTCGACACGCTCGCCGTTGCTAAGTAACTGACTGACTGACTGACTGACTCAATAAGAAAAGGCCTGCAGGCTAGTATATTCAAGCTCTCGCACGCCGCGAGATCCCTATCTGTTTTCAGTCTTAAATATATATGTATACATAGATATGTATGTATATATACGTACATACCAGAATAAGGGTATGTGCACACCGTTGAATGTGAACAAGAAACTCCTGCTGTGGGTAACACACCAGTCCCAGGGGGGTGAGGTGGAATAACGTGTTGAGATACGTGAGAAAGGGAAGGAGAATAAAAATAAACAAGACGAGGAGGAAGAAAATGAAGAGGATTAAGAAGAAAGAAGAAAAGAACAACAACAAGAAGTGGATGGATGACGTAGATGATGAAGAAGAGTAGAAGTATCTTTTAAAGTTAACGAGAGATATATTTCGAACAACCTTATACCTGCGATCCTTGAAATGATTTTTCTTTTTTTTTTTATTGTACTTCTTTAAATCTTGCTTTTTTTTTATGTGTATTGCGTGTGTTGTTTTTTATAGTCATAACACTTTTGAAGACTTAATCATGAGCGCTGACATGTCGTGAATTTGTCTATACAGATGTATTATATTTTATGTAATTGATATGTCATTGGGTAATTGGCTGTGGGAATTAGTTGATTATATCCAATTTACAAAATAATCAATAAACTAATTTGACCCATCGACGTAATTCGGTTTACCATTTTTTTTTTAATTAATATTAATCTAGTCCGTGAGGAGAAATGGTTGATTTCGCGAGTTTATATATAAATTTGTAATTCTCTCAATGGGATTCGTCTTGTTGGTGAGTCCCGTGCACAAACCAATATTCAGGGTAGTGGGAACCAGTTTTCAACATCACCTTTGGTCTGGTCTCCTTCGTCTTTGCATTTGGTATATAGGAAGAGAGACTGCTCACTCGGCCAACACACAAATCTGCACTCCTTCATCGACCTTGTTTCGCATGTCGTCTTTAATTTAATATGCACATATAATATATCTATATTAATTTGTGTATATAAAATGAATGGACCCTATAAATTATACATGTATAAAATTAGTCGTCAAATCAATATGAAATTGGCTATGAAATTTATATTGATAATACAAGAAAAAAAAAGTATTAGTGGTCAAATGAGCAAATAAATATTGGACACAATTTACTTTTTATTAATCTCTTATTGACCTGATGTACGCTGTGAGTTGTCAAGCAAGATGTGATATCTTATTCACATATAGAATTAATTTCGAAACATCTCCAATTCACACTGTATCACCAATATTAACCTATAAATATACATGCGTATTTATATTATACTATTTATATATATAATAGAGAGAATTTATCAAGAGAAATGAGAAGAAATAAATGAAGTTGTGAAGGATACTCCCACAAAACAACAGGTTTAACAGTAGAGAGCACATAGTGTATAACTACATTTATAAACGTGTACATATATGTATATATAACCACAGGGAACCCATAAATAGTTTTATAATAGTGCTCATTGTATTCATGAAACATTTTTCAAAAAGGTCAAGTCATACAATACCTAACGAATGGTTCATTGTTTTATTTCATACTTTATCCAGATACACATATCCATAATGTAAATCTTTTTCTTTTCAGTCTTATTTTTCATATATTCTGTGCATTGTAAATGTATATATATATTATATATGTATATAAGCATGCGTTACTGACCTCTCCAGAAACTTACATTTTTCTTATAACAATATTTACAATTGTATATAAGAATATCTACTTGTTTTTCTAATGATAAACTCTTATTTTAATTACAAGTAAATCGGCCATTTTAATTTCTCCAAACATGATCCACATATTGCCATAAATTGTTTATTTTTCAATACTTACTTTTATATAATACACTAAAATATATAAATATACATGTATATTTATAATAATTTTCAATTTTTTATATAAAATATACATATTACATGAATTCTTTTAAAGAATTATTTGTGAATCACCCTGTATATTAATGGAGGACAAAATGTTCGCCATTCGCAATATGTATATATATAAAGATATATACAATTGATTTCTGCAATATTTAATACCAATATATATAATCAATGTGCGATGTATTGTATTGTATGTATATAAATACAAAAAAATTATTGTGTTTCTCACACTATAAGTCTCTATATCTTTCACTTGGCCATTCTTTCTCTCTTTTACGTATTCATTTAGTATTCACTCTATCGCACTCTATTGTCGAAGGGCCAAACTAAAAGTAGAAAAAGGAGAACATATTGGTCCCCGTGAGATCAAGAGTTGCAAAGGCCCCATGTATTCATACACCATGGACTAAAAACCTGTCCCGCATAATTACATTATCGGTCAGATCTCGCTTGACTTCTGTCCAGACTCTTCTGTATGTAAGACCCGTTTCATGGAGCTCTGTTGTGTTGGCTCAGTTGGGGGCAATGCGATGAGAGGATATATATCATTGTGGGCCTTACAAAAAATATATAAGCTCGAGGGGGCGAGCATAAGCGAGAAAAGAAAAAATAAAATCAATAGATGTAAATTCTAAACCAATGGCGACCGCAGGGGGTATGAGATTTAGCTTGTCATCCCTCTTGCACGCCAACACCCTCAATGATTGATCTGACAAATATGTATATTAGAGAGGTACAATATAAGGTATTAAATTGACCTGTAATATTATGTAGAGTTTACGCAAAATGTTTATTTATTAATTATTGAAATATTAATGTTTTTATTTTGCAGATTATATAATTTCAAGGTGTATTTTATTCATGTATGAATATATGTGAATAAATAATTTTCAACTTTCTTCTTATTTTTTTTTCTTCTTGTTTTTATTGACATGGGAGATGTTACATGGACGTATGATGGAATGCGTTATTACAAAGTGATCGGCAGTACAACTAAAAAAGTTGTAGAATTTATTACTAATATAATAATTATAAGTAAAGAATAATACAAAAAAAAATTTAGGAACAAAAATAAAAATTAAAAAAATTAATGAATTACTTAATATTATCCAACGCAGTTAGAAGTAAATTATAAAATGTTTTGGACGATTTATTCACAGTTTATCGTCATAGAAAATAATAATGAAGTTTGAAAACCGAATAAACTTTTAGTATATTCGGATTATATTATGTAAAAAATAAAAATAAATTTTATATTATGTTTATATATAAAAAAGTGCATGTTTTTTTTTTTTGCTGTATTGTATACAGAGAAAACACATTATTATTATGTCTGTTAGTACTTATAATAAGTGTAGAATATTTAATCAAAATTAATTTACGAGGTGGACTGAATATTTTTTTGTTGATATTAACGATACATATAGATAGATATTGCAATTATTTTGTTTTAGGATTTTTTTTTTTCATTTTTTGTGACAATAAGAAAAAATGAATCAACAATAGTCGATTCATCGGTAACTTATCACGAATGATTGTTGTAAACAAAATGCTAATAATAATTAACATTACAATAGAGCATTAAGCAATTTTTTGTTCTATTTGTTTGATATAAATTTTTCAATATTTTATTAATTATAATTTTATGGTAGCGACATTAATAAGAGGGATTTTTTTTTTCGTGGAATTTATTACTAAGATCCACGTTGATATTAATATTTAAAAGTTGAGTACCGTTTTTTTTTAAATATAAATATTAATGAATGAAACTTTGATATATAGCCAATATTCTGAGCAAAAATTTGTTGGTAATATAAATTTTATAAATACAGGGCGAGTTTAACATATAATAAAATTTTTTACAGAATTGTCTTTCAAATAATTTTATTCTGTCTGCATATATTATTCAATATTTATAGGGAATAACTATAATTGGCGGTAAATTTTATATCCTCCTCTTATTATTTTTTTTCTTTTCAAATTAATTTGGACAGTAATTTTTTTTTACAGTACGATTCCAACATGGTGATGGGTGAGGAAGCCTTAATATTACATAAAATTAAATTTAACAATAAAAATGATATAGCACTAAAGCGGAGAATACTGGAAGTTTACGCGGAAATTAGTTAATGTGTTAACTAATATCTACATCATTATTGAGATTCAATTATTTTTTTCTGGAGGATACATTTTGTTTCCATTTTTATGTTTTTAAAAAAATCTCTTTACGTTTTCATTATCTTTACTATTTATTTTTTCGTTTGTTTGTTTCTGACGATAGTGCAGTAGAAAAATATACGGAAATACATATACGCCGATAAGAATTAAATATGCCAGAAGTTAAATCGGTATTTTAAATATTATTATTTTTCTACTTTAATTCTGTAAATCACGAAATATCTTCGCAGACATATTCACTCTTTAAGCTTTTAATTACATAGTCTCATATTTTTTTTTTTTAAATTTTCTTCGTCAGTTTTGATAATGATTATTTAATGGGGGCATAAATGGTCTTTGTTTTATTTTATTTTTTGTTTCATTGCAACGAATTATTTAGTTTCGATAAATTTCCTAAGCGAATTGACTTTTATGAATCACGTTTCTTTTTTTTT
>JAQQBR010000001.1:6439626-6454741 GCA_030347285.1 Microctonus hyperodae
TTTTTTTTTCGTTTTTAAATATTGTAGTAATTATTAAAATCCGTTCCATTTCTATTTCATGAATGTTTAATACAAAAGCATAATCGTTTATTTCTATTAGTTATTAATCCCTTTTTTAATTTTTATTTCTTTCATTTCTATATTTTTTGAATTTCTTTTTTTTTGTTTGTTTTATTTATTCGTGCCGTCCCCCTACTATGTTCTCTACTGAGTAAAAATGTTACTACACAAATTTAATGAATAGATGATACAGGTAATTTTCATTATGATCGTAGTTTTTATATTCATTTTTTTTTTTTTTTTTTTTTTTTTTTTCGTTTATGAATTAAAAAATTTTATTCAGTCTAGGCCAGACTGTGAGTGCCTCATTACACCGATAGAATTTTGCGACGCTGCATTTATGCACCATTTAAATATATATATATTTTTATGTAATAAATATATATTTTTTTGTTTTATATAAATGAATGCAGCTCCAAAAAAAAATTCATATTTCTTATTAAAAAAAAAAACGAATATAAACATATACCCTGTGCTCAATATTCGTGCATTCTATGCAATCTGGCCTGGTCAAATATTTGTAGCAACGCGCGACAATATTCTTTACAATAAATTTATTTCCTCTTTAATTTCATTGAACTCCCATATTCCCCTAAACCTCTCCTAATCTTAAATAATTTTGTCCACTACTGGATATAATTTATTTTTCTCCGGATTTTTTGTGCATACATATTTTAAACGAAAAAAAAAGTCGTAAAAAAGCTTTTTGATAAAAAAAAAATACATGTATGTTTGAAAACCTCAAATGAAAAAATAATAGAATATATTATATATTTTTGTCATATATATAAATTGTATCCATAATCATAGCGGTAACACAATGAAAAGTAAAAAAAAAAAAAACAAATTGATAATTCATATAAATTTCGGATTTTTTTAGCATCAGTCAATTTCCTCAAGTTGTAAAAACCCAAAAGTAAAAAATCTAATATTGGCAGTAAAGAATGGACGTAGCGCAATCGGCGCAAAGGTTTTATAGTTTAGTAGCTGCATTGCCAGGCAAGGGATTGTTTTGTTGTCCTTACATAGACCACAATTATATAAAATAAAATAATTAAAAAAATAATAATAATAAAAATAAAAATAATAATAATAGTGATCATAGTAGGTAAACGTCAAACACGACTTTAAGTTGATGAATACGAGCGTTAAACGTACGTGGCCATTGACCCAGTTGGCATTGATGGTGTCTCCTCGGACCTGCCTTTGGGCCCATATTGACCAATGAATGAACCATCTTCAGTGAAACGTCCTGTTAATGTTGATAAAAAAATACTATTAGTTAAGAATTTGAGCAAACAAATTGAGTGTAATCATCAAGTGCTGAGAAAAAAAAAAGAATGGTGATATTATATTTGTTATTGCTATAATTTATAATAAATTATGAAATTGATTACGATAATATTGAGAATGAAAAAAAAATATAAAGTCGATAATATTCAACAGCTTTTCGTATGAAAAAAAAAAATAATAAAAACCCACCTTAGACTAAAGTTGCAAAAGCTTGTGAATTGGGTTCTGGCTTTCGTTGACGGCCATATTGACCAATGAAAGATCCGTCTTCGTTCATACCCTCTGTTTATTTTTGTTTTTTTTTTTTAACGAAACATAAACAAAAAAAAATAACGGATGCATAAACAATGATGATAAAACATAAATTATGATTATATGGTGTGACAATTTGCACATGATTATGAATGTATAAATAATTTTTGAGCAAATTTATTTACAAAAGTAATCATAAATTAGGATGGAGATGATGAATTTTAACTTAAAAGGTAAAATCGTTTAAATGTCAAATGAGAAAAGAAGTAAATAAATAAATGGATATCAATAGAAAATAATGAATAGTGCTTAAATATTACACTATTATCACAAAAATAAATTTGTTCAACTCCAGAAAAGCCTGTGTCTACCACTTATTTAAAACAAATATCAAAAAAAATATTAATTATTCATTTACCTGTATCACCTTCCCCGTATTCAGCCATAGAATCAGTATCGGACTCAGGATGTTTACCATCTTGATGTGATGATGAAGCTAATGAAGCTCGACCACCAGTTGATTTTGCATCAAGTGGTTGAGAATATTCATGGAAACCGCCTTCTTCTGGATAATCGCCACGGCCAGCAGCTAATTCGCGTTCATGAACGGCATATTTTCCGCCACGATTGCGTTTTACCACGCAGACAATAATTAGGACCATTAGTAGGAATGCAATGGCCAACATCATACCTAACATAATTGAACAACCAATTACATAAAATAAATCCAATTAAATTCATAGTCTCAATTTAAATCAAATTATCATTTTATTATACCGATAAACCATCCGGCAGTGGCAACATTTTCTTTTGGTTGAATTATCGGTCCTTCACTACTTGTTTCTACATCCTGTTGCGCACTCTCCGTCATAAAATCACCATCAACAGTAACAATTGACATTGTATAAACTTTACCAGTTTGAAGTTCTCTAATTTCAATATCATTACTATGATATTCATGCGGTGACTCTAAAAATATTGTCTCACCCTTCAATTTATATTTTACGAAAAAATGACTGCCAGGATAGCCATTATGATTTGGTAACCATTTTACTTTCACATTAGCATTGCCATTTTCTTTCGGAATTGTTTCCCATTCAAATAATGGTACATCGGGTTTTTGTGAATGACGTGTGGCTTTTTCAGTATAAAAATCAACGCCCTCACCGGCTTTTGTCGTGGCACGAATATGAACACGATATTTTGTATTAGGTGCTAATGTAGCGAGTTTAGCAGACGTAGCTTCAGGATTGGTAATATGACTCTGTCTCTCTAACAACGGTCCAAGCGCTGTTCCATTAACTTCTTGATAGTAAATTCTATAGCCAGTTAAAATACCATTTGCCTCAGCGGGTTTCGTCCATTTAAGATGTAATGCACTTGAACCGATTGGATATACATCAAAGCTTAATACAGTGCCCGGTACACCTTCTGGTGTATCAATCTGCACCCATGGCTCAGATGGTGGACCATTATATCTACCATTGTACGCAAGTATTCTCACATAATTTCGGGTGTAAGGCGTGAATATATTAACAGCTTCTCGTGTTGTTGCCGCACCCGGAATCGTCACTTCACGCATTCCCTCTTCACCGTCGCGATCATTCCAAGTTTGAATTTTGTAACCGCGTAATTCACCTCGAACTGAATCCGGTGAGACAGGCGTCCACGAAAACGTTGCACTCGTGCTTGAATGTACTTTAACACAAGTGAAATTACCTGGGGCTTGTGTCGGTTGATCTTCACCTGAATATCCATAAACGATGTCAGGCACAGCTTGTGATTCACCTTTTTCATTAATAGCCACAACTTTTATTTGATAACGCTGGTATGTCGGTTGATTATCAATTTGAAGACGATTTATCCTCCAATCGTGTATATCTTTACGTTCCCAACTTTTACCAGGTATATCTTGACGATAGTTAACGCGATACATGAATTTTGGTGCATTATGCTCAATTTGTGGCATCACAGTCCAAGTTATTACGATATTTTGAGGATCAGTACCGTTGCCCATAACGTTCGATGGATTTCTAAATGGTGCTGTTGGTAGAGTTGTACAAACTATACTGTGTGGCGATGGTAATGACTGTCCAATTTTATTCCATGCTCTAACACGGAATGTGTAATTTGCCCACGGTGACATTGGAACTGTGAATGTTTGATCTGTTGCCGGGATGTCATCTCTAAATGTCTCCCAAGAGTCAGGAGTAAATGATGTATTATATTCAATTTGATAATGTAAAATTGGTGCACGATTATCACCTTTCGGTGACCAATGTACGGCTGCATCATTAGTATTACATTTTAGCCCCTCTAATTGTGGCGCATTAGGCACATCTTGGACAATTAAAGTTGCTTCCGCTCGTGCTTCATCCAATTCTGTACTTGCTTTACACGCATAAGTACCTGAATCTAATTCAGTTGATTTTGTTATTGATAAAGAATAATCAGTAGCTATGACAAAACGTGGATCTTGATCTGAATCAATTGGCTCGCCGTTTCTTAACCAATCTATTGTCAATGTCAATCTTGAATCAGTCACTGCATTACATCTATAAATAAATAAAAATATAAAATAATTCAAATTATTCAAAATTTTATTATTACGTATGAGAGAAAAACATTAACGACTTACCTAAATGTAGCTGTTGCACCTGCTTCGACTTCATAATCTTCTGGACTGTCGGTAATTCTTGTATTCTCTTTTACAATTAAATCCGCTTCAGCTTCATCATCACCAAATTTATTTGAAGCGTGGCATTTATATGTGCCTGAATCGGTGAATGCAACATCGGTAATTTCCAAATCACCAGATTCTAATATTTTATAGTGTCCACCAGTGAGTTCTTGTCCGTTACGTACCCATTTTACTGCCGGTCTTGGTGCGCCAAATACACGACACGTTATCCTAATTGTTTTACCAACAACTGTATCGGTTTGTGATGGTCTTTCCGTGATTTCCGGCGCCAACGCCAATACATTAACGTAAACATCTTTGTAAACATAACCTTCTGAATTTGTGGCGTTACATCCATAATTTCCCGTATCAGATTTCTTTAATTTTTCAATAATAATTGAATTTTTTGTTAATGTACGTCGTGGATTTGGTGGTGCTTCTTTAATAGGTTTACCATTATGAATCCATTTAATATCTGGTTCAGGCACACCACTTGCCTCACATCTAAATTCAACCGTTTCGTCCTCCGCAGCATGAATTATTTCCGGTTCAACTGTAAAGAATGGGACAGCTCGTATTTTAAGATCAATTGAATATGTCTGAGCTCGTCCAACGCCATTTGATGCTTCACACGTATATAAACCTTTATCCTCATAATCAACGCGTTTTATAATTAATGACTTTCCATAATCGCCATGTGTCACTCTACTTGTTGATTTTATAGGGTGCCCATCTTTACTCCAAACCATTTTAGGCAAAGGTGTACCACCGTAAATACAATACAATTTCTTCTCTTTTCCACGGAATGCAACGTCATTTCTACGCGATCTATACTGTTCAACAGGCTCGTGTTTATTTTGATTTGCTGATGATCCAGCCGATATAACATTTAGAGTAATCGGATTACCGAATTTATATTCACTTCGATACAACGATGATGCAGCACACGAATAATAAAAATTATCAGAAGCATCAGCTTTAGTTACGTTACTAAACCATAAATTGCCTTCTGGGTCAACTGTCATTCGAGAATTATTTATAGATCTCAGTGTACCATCGTAACCTTTAATCATCCAATAAACAGATGGTTTTGGCCAACCATCTGGTGGGTCGCAACCCATTTTAAATGGGGCGCCTTCTTCTGCCGTTATAGCTTGTGGAAGACCATTTTTGAAAGAATTTAATTCAGCTTTGCGCACAAATACGGAATTCGATGTTGCTATTCCGTGTTCATTTTTAGCAAAGCATTGATATTGTCCTAAATCCTCGTCGCGTGGTCGGGAAATCACGAGTGTACCTCGTCCACGTTGCTGTGAAATACGATCATCGTACGCCGGCCATTCGAATGGTTTTCCATTTTTAATCCAGTAGTATCTGTTTTAAACAACAGAAAAAATAGCATTGTGAGGTAAATATAAATGAGAGAAGTACATAAAAATTTTAATTTATAGACGAATTAAATCATAAAACAAAAACGAAATTATAATTCGTCGACTTCATGAGTAAATATATCTTAGTCATGCAATTTAGTAAGGGTCAACCCGCTTGCCGGACTACATCTTTGCATTACCGGCTCGGGCGTGGTAATACTATATCCCCCTCTCCGTTCCTCTCTCTTTGTCTTACTCACGCTCTCACCATTAATGGCTATGAGGTCATCCTACTATTAAGTCTATGTTACTTGAGCTTTAAATGCATTCAAGTCAAATGTCACATTATCAAATTGTAATATTATATTTACAATGATAATACTATGGTAAATATTTCGCACATACTTTTGACGAGTTGAGTCGTTAAATCATATATGTATATTTTTATTTATTTCTAAAATATTAGTTAAATACATACGTAGGTGCAGGTTCAGCTTCTGCATCACATTCAATAATAAATGGTTTTTCATTTTCATGCATATTGGAATGTGAAACTTGGAATAATAATTCATCTGTTGGTGGTTGTTTTGTTATTCGTGGTGGCGATTGAACTGAAATAATTTTTTAAATGAAAAAATATCAATTCATTATACAATTCATTTATTTTTCATTAATCTATATCACATCAACATGTAATTTATAAATGAACAAACAAATGAAAGCATTGTTATTTTTATAAACTACAATTAATTGAAAAATAACGGCGATGACAATAATGCAGGAAGGCAGTATGTATTATATATGGTCACACTTATGTTATAAAAATAGCTATATTTCAATACAAGTTATTATGGTGTGCCACTTCAATTTATAATGAAATTAGTGTGTATAATTATATTATAATAGATATGAATAAACACATTGAAAGTATTTATGGATATGACATGAAAAAATACTTGACAGTTACATGATAAAACAATCAATGATAAAACATTAATATTTGATGACACGTTTTTTGTTTCTTTGATTTAACAATTAAATGGACTTTAGGTAAATATATGAAATATCAATTGCGACATAATTCTAAATGATTCAAGCCAAGATTTTTAACTACATCTCTGTCATTAATTGTCTTTCACCTTGTATCAAGCCCGGCATTCGTACTATAACCCAAAAATAAAAATTCATTAAGAATTTTATGTCAATTTTATTAATCCACCAGATTCTTTTTTTTTTTTAATTTACATGATTCTTTTTTTTAGTCGTCAAAAAAAAAAAAGAAATAAATGTATGAATCAATTAATCAATCTATCAATTAATGGAAATCATAATGATGGTATTTAGTTTTTACTATCACCAACAATTTTTAATTTTTTGACGACTAAACTATATCTTACAATAGATAACAAGTAATAATTATACGATATAAAAGAAACTTACTGTCGGCTGAGGCATATAGTGCTGATGCGATAATAATTAATATTGAACACCTCATGGTTCTATCTTGTAGAATCTAAAAAAATGCAATGGAAAAAAATAAATAATTAAATATATACCTCATTTATATATATCTAATCAATTAAACGAAGTTGCTTGTTATAAAATAGACAATAGCTTTGAAAGCTATTATTCATCGCTGATACATTATCATTCTTTAAAAATTCTTCAACAAGCTAGTAATATTCAAACAAAATAATTATTCAAATTGATACAAGAAATCAACTTTCAAATAAATAATATCAATACTTTCAACAATTCACAATTCAAACAAATAAATCCTTCAATTAATAACTCCATAAACAATTAAAATCAATCTTTCTCTTTCCCATACTCTCAATTCCAAATAACAATATATTCCAATACAATTAAGCAATCATCAATTCAATTAACATTCATATGTAACAGTACATGTATTTATATCATGTATCATCAAGAGCTCGTATCGTTTTATATAATTAAACTCTCTGTACGCAGGATTCATTGGAACAGGTAGCTAGAAATGATCTCACTGTCCCCGATCTGATGAGAAAAAAAAAATGACAACATCAACCAAAAATAACTCTTTAAAATAATTATCAACTCCAAAACAATATAAAGCTACAATAAAATTCGCTCATTGAGAATGAATTAATATTATACAAAACCAAAAATGATATTACCAGTAGGTTGCATTAATCAATGTTCAATATAATAAATAAATTATGAAGTATTGAAAGAGATAATAATATATACATATAGATATACATATATATATATTAATGATATATAGCAGCCACAAAATTTATATACGTATAGTTAACAAACGGGCACACCCGACGACTAGAAGCATTGATCGTTGTGAATGCTGTCACATTTACATCGGTATCTCTCTTCTATTCCTTCACTCGCCATTACTGTATTTGTTCATTTTTTTTATTGAGAAAAAAAAATAATCAGAAAATTTATTTTCATATGTTATTAAACTCACCACAATTATATTTTAATTTATAAAGAAAAAAAAAACACTATCAATACATCATCAAAAGCATTCTACGAAACCACTGCCACTGTCCCACTGTATGTTGTCTGTCTCTTCATTCAATTTTCAATACAGTACCGTACGGGCGTTACTATATTGTATATACCAAACTCACATTTACATTATGGGTTATGTATGTATATGTTTGTCATGTACACATACTAAGAAAATGTGAAGCGCCATGGTGAAGGCGCGATTCACCCCACTACCGCCATAACCTATAACTGCTTCGGAAATGTACGGATTGGAGTGCACACACACACATAAGCTTTTTTTTTTATAACTATATAATAATAAGGCATACATGTGTGTGTATAGGAAAAAAATGCTTGGTATCGCCATCTGTTGTTTGTATTATTTCTATTGAATTTCTTATAACTGATTAGTATATATATATATATATATATATACATATCGATACAAACCGCGGCAAAATTTTAAATTTGTTGATTTGAATGATGAATTTTTTGTCATTGACAAATAATTTTTTCTTTTTGTTTTTACATGTATGATAGAATGAATGAATGAATAATAAAGAGTCATTGAAATAGAAATTTGTGTTTGAATATAGATTTAAATTTTCCGATTGTGTGAAAAATTATTGGTTACAATTATATTTTAACAATTTAAATTTATGATAAATAAAGAATAGCTTAATAAATCTATTTTACATTTAGGTAATAGACCATATATTATAAATTAATGAGCAAAAATAATGTGGGATAATTATTCAAACTGACTGGTAGATATAGAAATGTTATGATGCAGAGCATTCAACATTTTTATATACAATTAATGGTTGCCAATATTGTTTATATTGTTTAACATTGCGATAAATATGTCTTGAGAATATTTGATTCAAGTATTATTGGTGCTATTTACATACAAACAACGGAATGATTTATAGTACCTTCGAAAATATTTGTAGAAAACTATTACATATTGCTTTTATTTTTATAAAACAAAAATGTCGAGTACTATTTCCGTATTATTCAGGTTGATCTTCATTGATGTGTCTCAAGAAAAATGTTACTTTCACTTGTTCAACATGTCGACATAATTTCATAGCTATACTCGTGCGTAATTTCATATGTTCAGTGAGCGATGGCAAATTTAACAATAAAAATGCCAATCCATCTATTTCCTGAATAAAAAAAAAGATATTATATTAATCTCAAATAAAAATTAATTTCAAATCGTTATCATGATGAATTAAATTAATTAAATCACTCAATTACCTCTTGTCTTACACGATACGCAATATCTTTACAATCAGTTGTTTTTCGTAGATAACGAAATACATCGTCAACAGTCCAAAATAATGGATTGGATTCGAGTTTACGAGTTTTAGGACGTCGTTGTTTTTTTTGCAACTGAACGTACTTAGCATCGGGATCTGAACCATCTGAATCTATCCTATCTTCCCAATCACTTTCACGCTTTACACCTTTACCACTTGACATACCATTTGTAGTGTATTTCAATGTAGTTTCTTTATTATTTACACTGTTAGGACTATCTATATTACTATCTTTACTTTTTCGATCATTGAATGAACTTCGCGAATCGTCTGATGCATTACTTGAAGGAATTTCATTTTTAATTGAATCTGATTTATCAGATTTTTGCATGTCTTTTTCAATCATTACATCGATCTCAGACAAGGGCGGCCTCTCATTTAATGATATTCCTTCTTCCATTCCTTCAGCAATATGTTTTGCTAAATCCATTGATAAATATGGCATATTATCTTCTTGATCAAAATCATCATCTATAGAATTTTTGTGTCTATTTGCCCATCTACCACGTTTCTTTCGTCGTTTACGACCCCAAGGTTTTGGCTTTTGTACTAAAATACTTGTATAACCTTTTGGCTTGCCACGTTTACCATTTCCAATTGGTGAAGCTGAAATATAAATGATAATAATATTTATATAAATTGACAAATAAAAACATTGAATAAGCAAAAACATTATTATACATACTGAATTTATTTTTCGATGTTTTGTGACATTTATCAGGACACTCATTCTCTGGTGTTTGTAATGGCCCGAATAAATTTGGACAAACCATTAATTTTTTACAAATACTCCGACAAAAATCTGCTACCATATCACCTGATGTGACGACAGCAACATTGGCACGATATGTATTACTTTTGTGTTTAGCTTTGAGGACTTCTAAATGATATCCAGGATCTGGTTTGGAGTCACACTGTAATACTTTTAATATACGTGCACTTCTATAACCAACTGATACAATCATCGATAAAACCTCACGCATTACGAGAATTACTGGCCCAGGGCCAACTGCTTTTGGTAAAGTAGCCAATTTGCCTTTTGATATCATTGGTCCAGTAAAGCAACGATAATTAAAATAGATTTTCGGACACCACAGCGATGAGCGTGGTTCAAGTATTGGTATATCTAAAATTGTTTTTTTAACTTCATTTTCTTCAGGTTTTTCTAATTTTTTGCAAACCTCTACATAATCTCGTGGTGGTTTTAATGGATAATGATTTGATTCACACCAGCCAACCGGGAATATTTGCAATGAGTGCATGTGTACAACGTGCTCTGGGCGATTTTTATAATTATCTAATACAATCCATAATAAATCTTCATTTATTTTTGTTATATGAGCAGCACAAATTATATTTTCATTTTGTGGATCAACAGCTTCTAATCGCATTCCAACCTCAAATCCCGCATCAATAGCCGACTCTCTTATGGGAAATAAATTTGGAGTAGCGGCAGTAGATTTTGTTTCAGATAAATATGTTTCCCATTTGAAATCATTTGCTTTTGATGGCCAATTTTTTGGTGGCATGATTTGTAAATAATGTTTTTTAGCCCAGCCAACAGGAAATATATATGGATGATCTATTGTACAAAGCCACATTTTTTTTTCATCACGAACAATTATCGAAAAATCATTATCTGATGTTGTTTGTAAATCATAATCATCAATTTGAACAAGAAAATAAATATCATCAAATATTTTAACAACTGTAGCTGGTACAATTTTTGTTCTATCACATGGTAAAACTGTCTCTAATTTCATGCCAATATTGAATTTATGCTCTTGATGTTTTTTATCGTGAATAAATAAATCTTCTGATAAAACATGATTTTTTGGTTCAGATTCAATTAATTCTTTCCATTCTTCATAGGCATGAGTCTCAACTATTGAACCAGGTGGCTCCAAAAACCATTTATTCGCGTCGGATTTTGATGAAAAACCATATTGATGCAACGACTCCGATGTACAAAATACCCAGAAGTCTTTGATTGTCGTTTTCACATTATCAGGTGTGTCATAACGTAATAATAGTCGACCACCAACATTTTCTATGATCTAGTAAATAAAATATCAATTGTAATATAACTTCAATATAAAATAATACAAAAAAAAAAACAAGTAAACTTACTGTAGCCACCCAAAGTTTATACGGATGGAAAGCATCATTTAATTCAATTTTCATCCCTTGCTTGATTCGATCACTCATGCTTAATTCCTCCTGTTAAAAAAAAATTCCATTACCAAATTTAATATCACTTTTTTTTTTTCAATAAATCGCGAAAAAAAAAACACTCACGCCAGACAACATTTCTTGTGCTACAGATTTGGCAGTGGTCAAAAATTCGGGTAATTTTTCCATGCAATCGCCAGATTTATTTAAAACCGACTCTGGTGGCATTAACTTTTTATTATTTTTCTTACACCATCCCAATTCATGAGCAGCTTCTTTAGTTAAATTAAACCAAAATTCAAGCGATCGATCATCGCCACCAAAATATCGTAATCTTAATAGTGGGCCGCAAGCCATAACAATTGTGGCGACCCAATATAAAATATCATGATCATCGTTTTTTGGTATCGGAACTTCAAGTGACATTCCTATCTCAATTCCACTTTGGAGAGTTTGCTCAACGTGGGGGAACATTATTTGGGGAACTTCAATAGTCTCCGTGGCATCGAGATAATCTTGCCAAACAAATCCATCGTCTGTGAAATTATATTCAATACATATTTCTCCTTATTAATTCTATCAATAATTTACGCCATCTAATTAATTGATAATACTATTTATGAATTGTATAAGTAATATAAAAATTAATTATAAATATTAAATAAAAGTAATATTAAACTCTATTTATGTTAAAAAAAATTTTAAATACCAATAAAAATCATTATTTAATTAATCATGAATTATTTCTTCCTGATTTCTTGATAACTTTTGTAATTTTAAAACAAACAATAATCATTGAATTTTCTTATTATATTAACATAAAGAATCATATATATTATTATTCAATACATTAAACGCAAGGTTATTGCAAACTTTATCCCAAAGGTAAATTCAATTGTATTTTGCTTTTATGTTATTACATAACATAATAAATATATATTTATAATAATAATTAATACTATACATAATGTAGTATCATCATATCATCATAATTCTTACCATCTTCAATGATTATTTCTCCGTTTTGATTTGTTTCTGGTTCCATAATTAATATTATATTATCTTGTTAATATCCACGACCTATGCATACATGAAAGAACAAATAAACATAAACCATCATGATTCGTACATAAAAATTCAATATAGCATACATATAGATATTGTTATAAAGTTATTTTTTCTCATATTTTTTTAAATGCCACAATAAAATAATGAAATATATTTAACTTAAATTACGGTTACTTACAATACATTTATTTAATCAATATAGATGACGATGCGTGTGTGAAAGTTATAAAATAATATTTATCATTATTTATTGGCTTATAAATTGATATACACACGTTTTTTCATCCAATTTATACACTTTCCATCTCATTCTCATATATAACGTTCACGGCGCTCAAGCACATACTATTCTGCGCCTTGTGGGACAGTCGAACGGCAAGAGGTTTGAATATCAATTCCATATTCCATCATTCCGCCATTTTAATAAGAGATATATGCACGTACATATCTATGTTATGTTATAAATATACAGATGATACATAAATAGATAATCTTATATACATTTATTTCACATGTTGTTTTATTATTTTATTAGTATATTAGACTATAGCAAATTTTACAAGCTGTATTCAAGTAGTTAAATTTAAAATTTATTTAATATATAATTTATTTGTAATATCTTTTTGATAATGAATATTATATTAGTGTAAATGAAAATGATTATTACCACTACAATATCACACAACGCGCGCGGGTAAATGCACTTTGGTTAGACATAGAGTTTGGAATTAGAACCAACGCCATAACAAAGCGAATAACGAATTGGACTATGGAAAATATGAATATAACCGCGGCGGAGGATAATGTTATTAACTACAATAAAATCTAATAATTATGTATTTATATATTACATATGTATCATATATTAATTAATAAACCAAGATTTATATTATTCTTTATTCGATTTGAATTTAATTTTCATAGCAGAAATATTATTTGATTTATGTATATTTATTACTGTGTAGTAATAATAATAAAATTCAAGACACTTCTTGGGGAATTTTAAATCATGTCATTTCTCGTTGGTGGAATAAAATTTGGACAATGCTGTTTTCATAACAGGTTCAGGTTAATGAATCTGTGGTTAACTAAATATAATATTATTAATAATCTTAAGAATAATATAATTGAAAATAAAAGATATAGTTGTTATGCTGATATTGCATTACCAGATAGTACTATTAAGAAATATATAAATTCTATTGTCACGGCTTATTCGTCTAATTATAATTGTGACAATGAATTTTTATCAATTATACAAATACGAGAAATTTCTAATTTATTGGAGAATCGTCTGAATATTGAAAATAATATCAAAGCTCTTGAAGAACTTGGTAAGTTATAGTTAACATTTTATTCTCATAACATAACCTAAATTTTTTATTTAAATGCTGATAGATGTTTTAATGAAATATTGAATTGTAGGTAAAGCAGATGCAGAAATGAAACAACTTGGTCATGATGAATACATTGCATATCAAGATAATTTAAATAAATTGGATGAAGAATTACTTGATGTAATTTTAAACAATATTGGTAAAGACGATTGTCGTGATATTGTAATTGAAATAACAGCGGGCGTTGGTGGTAATGAAGCAATGATATTCACTGGTGATTTACTGAATATGTATCGAAAACACTTTGAATATTTGGGATTTAATCATGAACTTATTGAAATTAGTACTGAGAGTGGTATTGGTGGTATAAGAAATGCAAGTGTTTTAGTATCTGGAAATAGAGCATTTGAATTATTACGTCATGAAGGTGGTGTACATAGAGTACAAAGAATACCAGCAACTGAAAAATTTGGTAGAATGCATACCAGTACTGTTAGTGTTGTTGTATTACCACAACCTAATGAAATAGAAGTCAATTTACTGGACAAGGATTTAAGAATAGAAACTAAAAGATCATCGGGTGCAGGTGGCCAAAGTGTTAATACAACAGATTCAGCTGTAAGAATAACGCATTTGCCTACTGGTATTTCAGTAGATTCACAGTCTGAAAGATCACAATCACGGAATAAACAAATAGCATTTATAAGATTAAGAGCAAAAATTTATGACAAGCAATTGAATGAACAAAGAACTATCACAGGATCAATGCGAAAAAAACAACGAGGTATGAGTTCAAGAAATGAAAAAATACGTACGTATAATTATAGTCAAGATCGTATTACTGATCATCGATTGACAAATGGAACATTGCATAATTTAAAAGGATTTATGGAAGGTGGTGAGTGTTTAGAAAATTTACAGGAAAGATTACAAAAGCTTTATCAATTGAAGCTTATTCGAGAAGCTATCGAAAAATATAAATAAATATTCTGTAATGTAAATTGTTTTTATAATGTATATATAAAGATTTGTTTTTTCTATATATTACCAAAAAAAAAAAAAAAA
>JAQQBR010000001.1:6454841-6480509 GCA_030347285.1 Microctonus hyperodae
CATATTTTTGCACGAATAGAGACTGGACACGTCCATACAGTGCCATTCCGCTCAGAAATTAAAAAAAAAACTTTACATATTGTGATACTAGGTTACTCGATATTCCATTATGTACGAAAAATTGTTTGAGAATGCGTTTCGTTTCTCTTTTTTCGACATAATTCACAGATGTTTTTTTGATTCTATGACGTGAAATCTATGATATAAATTGATATGATCGCACAACAACGATTCAAGTTTTGAATTATGAATAATTAATGTTGTAATTGTCATCTGGAAATCATTCATAATTTGCGTGTATATGCGATAATCTCTATAATTTAGTTTATGAGCATTAACTAATACTTCAAAAAGACTTTTCAAAATAATCATATGGCTATATGTATACATATATATGCATATGTATATATGTATGCATGTATACATATATACATGTGTACATATTATAAAATAAAGGCGTAAAAGGCTGATGAATAAAAAAAAAAGCCTTAGGTAAAAATTACTTTTAGCAATTTTATCATAAACAAAAAGATTTTTTTTTATTGTTGTTTTTTTTATTTTGGCATCATTTACTGATGAAAATACACAACCTTAAGTAAGTGGTATAATTTAATTGATTTGATTGAAAATTATCAAAAGTGACCAACGTTACATCTCTGTAAATGTAATAAATGCTAATATTAAGCGATGACAAGAAAAGAAAAAAAGAATGCAAGAAAATTAAATGAAAATAAGCTGAGAGGAATAAATATGTAGAAATATGTTAATGATTATATTTAACAAAGTTGGTGTGCATTCAAAATGGAAAACTTTAATTAACGGCAGATCGAGAAGGGCGAGAGAGAGGGTGGGAAAAATTCGGAAGACGAAATTTCATATTATTCGTAGTCGTTCCTTGACGTAAATCCACATTAATCGGCAATTGTTGGATAATGTCGAAAAAAATATATCCCAAATACTTTTTTAGTCCTCTCCTTACACTGCCTGCACTAATTTTGTGATATTTCTATTTTTTATATTTCTTAAATGCTTAAGAGCTTTGAAAATCAGATTAAATTTAATAAACTTGTTTCAATTTTTCAAAATAACATTTCTCCAAATCATATAAATATTAAGTACGGATTTCGCGTATTAAAAATTTATTATTTATACGTGATCGTATTTAAATATGTAATTAATTTATGAAAGGGAAAAAAAACTATTTAAGCATCTGTAAATATTGATTCTCATGGTAATTTATTACGTCAATTCACTTTTTATCACGCAATACAATTAGATTAAATCACGTACACATGGATGGGTGTATTAATGAAAAAAGAAGGAAAATATTCGTGGTTTTTTTTTCATTATTTGTTACAAGTTGTATTATATTTTTTTAATAATTAACTAAGTCAAATTTCAATATTGAATACTTTTTCATTATCTCGAGATAATGTGAGTTATTCAATCTCAGGTGTCCATATTAAATTTTTTTTCACGCATTAATGATGAACATTAAATCAGATTAAAAAAATAAAAGAAAAAAAAACAATTATAACAATTATCCTTCATATTCTACATGCAACTTTGTAAATATATTTTCAATTTTTAAATGAATGGATAAAATAAGATAACATATTATGATGATTCATAATGTTTGTTTTATCGAAAAAAAAAAAAAATACAAACAATTAAAAAAATAAAAATCGATGAACAAATAAAAATTAACGTGATTTCGTCTATATTGATATAAAAAAAATTGTGATTGCATTTTCATCCATCAATGAAAAATAATAAAACAGTAACGAAAATATTAAGTAAAAAGAAAATACAAAATATGATGTACGTTGAGAAAAAATTTCAATTTTTTTTTATTCTACAAAACTCCTAAGGACTTAATATATAAAAAAAGTATATATGAGATTTAATTAGCACCATTTAATTTGCTTTAATTACGAGTACTTGCAATAAAAAAAATCAACTAATTGATGCATCTTTCATCGAAAAATGAACTAACAAAAAAACATGAATAAATATATTGTTGAATCTTTATTGTTGTTTGCATGAGATTAGCATCATAGACTGAACCATAAATATGGTTAGATAACTATCATAATATTTCTTTATTAATTCTACGTTATTTGTAACAATTACTATATACGATGTGTATTGTATTTAATAGTAATATGTCGTACAGGCAGTGTTTGGAATAAGGGTTTCTTATTATTTGAGACTTTTTTAATAATTAAAAATTTCACATCATGATATCAAGATAATTAAAATAGTCTTCAATATATATGTACACATATAACTATTGTTAAATGCATTTGTTTACTTTGTTTTTTCCTTACGTATCAAAAACAATTACAAATGAACTAGTCTAATATTAAATAAAAACTAATTAATAAAATATTATTATATTTATATTTTTATTTAATTTGTAAGTTGTCTCAAATGATAAGTAAACTTTGTTTATTAGGACTGTTATTAGTACCTGATTATCCCAATCCCTACGACACGAATTGTATTCCATTGAAATTTTTTTCTGAATGAATAAGTGAAAAATTACTAAATTTCATTGTAATTATCACTGTCTATCTCTCGCCCTAAACTTATTCGCTCTTTCTCTCCTTATTCTCCCATTCATTCCTCTCTATTTATCTATCTCTCTTACTTTCATGACTTTCATACTACTAATATGAAAAATATCAATAATGAAATATTATTTTCTCTGTCTCCCTCTCTGACATAAATATTTATTTTATCAAGAGCCAAATTATCTTTGTAGTATTCCAATTCATCAGATTCAAATTGCACGATTTAGTTGATAATGAAAATAAATTAATAGTATAAAAAAAATGAAAATAAAAAACACTACAATTAATAATGATACATGAAACGATCGTAATTATATTACACATCAAAGAACGTATTAAAGTGTAATCTCATCTTTTGAATATTTAAAAAAGATACAAAATTATGAATGGAAATATAGGTGAATGCTTGAAGGAAAAAAAATAAGAAAAAAGCTTTTATATATATATTTATATATATATATATAATAGCTCTCAATATGTGGATTATTTTTGTTACAATTTCCTCAAATGATATTTACCTCTTCTCAATCAATTCCCATTATATCTTTTAATTCATCTTGAATTAAAACGTCTGAAAAATAATTGTTACATCCAACGTAAACGTATGTCAATTCGAATGAGAAAAGGACGCACGTGACATTCCTATACATACAAAAATATATATAAAATTACGTGCAAAGGGATAAACTCATGTATACATATATATACTCATGGATCTCTTGAAAACGACTTGGCTTTAAGTGATTGCTTCTCTTCATTAGAGTAAATATATCTATACAGAGTTAAGCTCATGGGACAGGTGCGGTAATGACCCGTAACTGAGAAAAGAGAGTAGAAAATCATCCCCCTTTAAACATGTAATAGCAGTATACATATATATTATTGCCAATATACCCGTCTTTATTTCGCATTTTATACTTCTCTTATTCCTCTGCCACTCCCTCTTTTACTAGCAATAGTCGATTTAACCCCCGCGACCTAACCTCGACACTATTACATGAATTGATTCAGCATCGTTTTTCTGGTGCCCAGGGGCGGAAACATCGTTTAGCTCCTCGTTTCTTTTATTTTCTCTCCTTTCCATCACTTCAACTTCCTCACATTCCCCTATGCTTTTATCTACTGGTGGTGTGTATTCACCCCTAGAATTTTTCCACATGAATTAGTACTTATGACCTGCATCTTCATAAAGTACTTTTGCAATTTATATTCTACATTAAATTCAATAAATTCATCATCATGTATACATAAATACATATATTGATATGTACCAATGTAATATATATCATTTATTAAATCTGTGGTACATCAAATTATTGATTTAATAGTAAAATAAATATGTGAATGGAAATATTGATTTGAAATAAATAGGAAAGATGAACAAAAAAAAATGAAGAATGATTATGAAAAATTTTTTATTTTATTATTTTTTTTTTTTTAATATCAAACTTTAGATGTTGTTTTTATACACTCATATTTGTAGATATAGCAGGTTGGAAAGCTGTGTATTTGCCGCCCCTTAATCTAATCCCAAGGATAATCTAAAATTCATGACGCACATAACTGCCAGGCGATGATATATCTGGTGGGGATATGACGGTAACGTTTTGCTCGCCTGTACCACCCTCTGTTTCTGCCACACATCAGGGAGCTGGAGGTTTATATGTATACATATGCTGTAACATTGCTCGCGATGCAAGCGCAATATTATTATTTAATATAATATATATATATATATATGTGTGTGTGTATATAACATGTGATATATCTAGAGCATTTACTTCCCCTAAATCAAAACATATTTCTTGACAAATTTGATTTTATTTAAAGTCTGGACACTTTATTCAATTTCGAATATATCAACATTTAAATGCATATAAAATATTTTATTACTTTGTTTATTATTCTTTTTTTTCTTTTTTATGTTATTTAAGGATGGATATATGTATGTATATAATTCAATTCAGTGATTTATCATGTATTTTATGGCAATGGGATGCCTTTGAGTAATTAATCACAATAATTTTGCGGACAAGTCGTCCATGAATGGGGAATGTTTGCAGTGAGAGAAGAAAATCAGTAATTGTATATACATGTATATATTGTTAACGCACTCGTTGACAGTGATATATAATTAATAGTAGTGTGGTATTTTGTGGGCCCATTATTTTGCAGTTACAACCGCATCGTGGTGTAAAAAATCCACCCCTCACATAGATAAATGTAAGTATAACCCCAAGTGACAAACTATTTCCATTTCAAATCATTATTCAACTGTGTAAATAATTCTGTAATATTTTTAGTGCGTAAGAGAATGATAATACAGGGGAAAAAATGATATTAAAAGAAGAATAAGAATAGAAAAAAAAATAATAAAATAGAGTACGGCATTACGGGCGTAAAATGATGATGGAGAACTTGGGTTTTTCCTTTACGTATTCTCAAGTTCCCCATGGAGAAGTCGCCAAACGAGAGCCAATTTAGAAACATGCAGAGCTATATTAGAAAATAAAAACTTGTTGAAACTCGGATTAAAATAAGCGAAAGACTTTTTTTTTTCTTGCTCCATCTTTGATTATTTTTTTCTTTCTTATTTTTTTATCCGCCCTCTAAAATTATCTCGTGGATGAACGCGGGGAACTTTATATTATTCAGAAGTCTCTAGAGGGATGAACGGCATGAGAAACAAAAAAAAAACTCTCAAATCTGTGCGCACTTTGTTGCTCTTCAGACAGGCCATTCCTTTTCTCTTACTTTCTCATTCATATATGTTAAAAAAAAATTAAATATCATACTAATACACCCCTTATAAAATTAATAATAAAAAATAAATAAAAATTTATCCAAACATGTTATGACAAAATAATAAACAACACAAATAATATTGAAAATTAATATGAAACTTAAACCACAATCTGTTTACATTACAAATAAAATACATCAATCGAAAGTTGATCTAATGACAAAACAAACTATATCCAAAAGTACACAATTGTAATGTTGATGTACCTATATATAGAGAACTCTATTTGTAGGACTATCAACTGCACACAGCGAGAATGTATCTCAATGTGATCAACCACCACGTACCATTCGTGCTCCAACTCACACTCTGATGCGGTCATTAAACCATCAAAGAGCGTCATGTACAGAGAACATGGAAACATATCTAGATATAGATACTATATACAATATATTTATACACATACATATATATAGAGAAATGTGAATGTGAGATTAAGAGCGAGAGAGAAATGAGCGTTTACCTCTTGTGATGTACGTATATACATAACACGGGACGAATGTGTACGACGATATAACGGCGCCCCAGGGACTGGAAAGGCAATAGTAACACGATTACGCCGGTGTGTTGCAAAGGCCGCACTTCGCCGGTTCGCTGGTTGATTTATCCGCGTGGCGTTGCGTTATTGCATTAGCGCCCAACCCGACAAACCCTCCGCGTCGCCTCTATTTCTCCCACTACACAATTATTCTGAAGGAAGAGAAGATGGCAAATATAGATTGAGTGCATGAGAGAGGATGAGAACGAGAAAAGACCAAACTGATAGTCCAACACATTACATCAAAGTCGATGTATGTATCTGTGTACGTGTATTATACATATGTGGTGTCCATTCGATGTACGATGAATCATCCTGATGAATTATGTGTTTGAATTCGCGCACAAACCACGCGAAATTCTTTTTCACCAATAATCTGTTTTTTTTTTATCTTTGTATTTATTCAACGATTTTTTTTTTATTTATACATTATATGTATATACTCTAATTTTTTTTTCCGGTCATGTTTTTCACTTTGATTAACCGCAATTGCTTATGTGTACTTGAAAAGAAAAAAAAAATAGTTATATGAAATAATAATTATATTATTATATCTATTTGGAATTTTTGTGATTCATGTTGATTTTTTCACATGATTAATTTTTTTTTGCTTATTTTCACATCTCACAGCACTACTGATGTTATATACCAATATATATGTATATAGTCTTTTTTTTTTAATATTTTCATTAAACAAATTAATCGTAAAGTTGTATAATTGAACTTGAATTAATGTTTTTTACGCAGGTCGACCAAGTCCAAGTGCTTCTTGATGTCGTCTTGCTTTTAGTCTTAGATCAGCGATACTACTGTTTTTAGAACGTGCTGCTGCTGCAGCCAAAGATGCAGCAAGACTCAATGGATGTACTTGAGAGTGTGACGATGGTGGAAGACAAAAAAGACCACCGGTCGCAGCATAATGAAGCACTGCTGGATCAAATGCCGATGATGTATTTGCGCTAACACTCGTTGATGGTGGCATTGGTGGATGAAGACGCAATGTTGGAAGATAAGGCGCAACTCTGCAGGTATCCAATGCTGTTGGTGGACTTCTTGGTGCCAATACCATGCCACTTGATACACCTTGATCAAAGACAAAGAATATTTTTTATTTAATTATTGAAATTTTCATGCTATATAAACAAAATATGAACATATTTATGCTCTTTAATTTCATAATTATTACAACAAATCATATTTACCTTTGTGAAGTTGACTTTCGTGCTTTCGACACTTGGCCCGTCGGTTCTGAAACCAAACTTGTACTCTAGCCTCACTCAAACCAAGTCTCTGACTTAATTCCTCACGCATAAATGCATCAGGATAATGTGTTTCATCAAATAATCGTTCTAATTCAGCCAATTGTTCTAACGTAAAATTAGTCCTCGATCTTCGTTGTTTTCCATTGCCACCACTGCTTCCACGACAATTGGAACCTGTCGATTAAACATATTATCCATGATCATCATTATCATATTCATATTTACATTATAAAAATAAAAATTTTAAATACACATACAACAATGCTCATACACAATAAAAAAATAAATTCATAAACGAATAAATTTCCACCTCATTTATAACTTTCATCCATTGTTCATACTTACATTCAATATTATACAAATAAAATTCTCAAAGCTATATTATCACATACATATGAAAAACAATTTCCATCTATCATTTTCACTTTAATTGGTTGACATTATATACTCGAATACACATTGAATATAATCATCATCCATAAAAAAGAAACTTGCTGAAGGAATATTAAATATATACTCTACACAAAACGACTTGATAAAATGTTCTTTGTAAACTTTTAAGTTATGTCCAATGATTACATGAACATAAATTACACCACGGGCATACATATAAATACACCTATATTATATAATAATACAGTAGAGATTTAAAGAGACATTGGAGCAATTAACCAATATACAAGTTAATTAATGAACATTTAATGGCAAAGTAAATTGTATTTATACATGTAAATATATATCTGTGTATATGAGTGAATTAAATTGCAAGATGGTAAGTGTTATATAAAATGAGAGTGAAGAGAGTAGTTCAATTATTTATATATATACATATATACATGGCCAATACACAGAGGGATTAAGTATCTCCTCTTCCAAGTATAGGTGTATATATACATATATATTTATATATGTATAAGAGCTCGTTGACGAAGGGCCTCGTGATTTATATAATTTAGTAAAGTGCCGAGAGGTGTCTACGCTTTACCATGGGTGTCTTAATACCATATCGTTAGTCACCCCCTTGTGGGAATTCACCTTAATCACCAACACTGCAATATATGTATACAATATATGTATAATATATACGTATGTATACAGATATCAACGATTCATGTCTGCATATCCTTATATACCTTTTATATATTAATTCACAAATGTTTTTTTTTGTATAATTAATTAACTATGAATTTTAATTGAATTAAAAATTTTTTTATTTACACAGGGGATATAATTTTTTTTTTAGATTCATGATTTTTATATTATTTGATTTTGTGGAATAAGAAAATTATACATATGTATGTGTATATATGTATATGTAATGATTGGAATGATGAGAAAAAATATATTGTTTGTTTGATGTGCAATGTTTTATGATATTTGACAGCTATTTCACACTTAGATATCGATAAAAACATATGTGGTATATAAACACGTTTATATTTGTACTTGTTTTGTATATGTATATAGTTATATGGGTACGTATAATGTGAATGTATATTTGTATTCTGTCTTACTTTATTTCTCTCAACTATCCAAGAAGCAATCACACTCGGACCCGAGGGGTTACTAATTTGATTACTCACACACGCCAACATTCGTCTCGTTTCTTTCTAGTTTTTTTTTTTCTATATTTTCTCTACCCGATTTTTTTTTTATCTATAACCCCCATGCCAAACATACACGGATTGCAAGTATAATCCCCCTGTTTGTATCTCATTGTCCTGTGTTTTATATGTACAGAATAAATGATCAACGATTTAACGTACCCCATGATGAATTTCAATTGAAAAAAAAAAATCAAACCAAATTTTAATATTTATCACACTTCTTCAACCGATTATTTTTTATTTTATTTTTTTTTTCCTCATTAAGATTATAAAGAATAATAAATATGTACATGTCATGCGGAATATTATTAAATAGATATATAGTTATTTCAGGAGTTGCTGAAAAATATGAGAATGTTGAAGTTATAAACACTTGAGATAAAACTGAAATAAACTTGCCAATAAAAGTAGTATTAGAAGCTGGCAATAAAATACGCGAGACAGAAGTGGGAAAAATATCACGCGAAAAAGATGCGCAAGTAATGGGAAATAAGATAAAGAGATTGAGGGTAAAACTGGTCAAGCCAAAAAGGGACTGATCTACTGCGGCATTTGACCATTTCTACTTATACACTTTACTCGGATGAATTATATTTATTATTTTGACATTTATATATGTACATGTATATATATTTATATAATAAAATGAGTGGTTACATTTCAGTTAGAGGGGTTGTAATAATATATACATATATAAATTATATACATACATATGTGTATGCAGGTACGTGTGTGATATAGAAGAATTTATTTAGTGCCGACAACTGCAATAGTAGAATGGCGACTGCGAATTGTTTTTTGATTTGCGCTTAATCGGGAAAAGTTTTATGGACCAACAATTGTGAACTATTGTGTGGAGGATGACGTGTTATGTTATAATGTTTAAGAGGGCGGAGTCCACCACCATTCGCAAATATTAAACCATAAATCCATGACACTACTTCAGTCATAAATAAAAAAATTTTTTTTTTCCGTTTACGTTATAGGTGTAGATATAATGAAATATGTATTTAAAATATAATATATTTAACGTTGATATCTTGTTTGCTATGATGTTTTAGTTAATTTAATTTGTTTATCCATTGAGATATGTTAAGAGTCGAAGGGAAAGAATTGTGAAATAATGTCTAGGGATGATTTGACAAAATTATTTAAACACTATAACCACCAAGTCAAAAGCTGTTAGGACACACGAGGAGTCTCAAACATTTGGGGTCCAATCACTTCTGAGCTTTATTGGATCATCTTGTGAATTATAAATTAGCCCTATCCAACCCTCGTGTGTGTTCAATATGGCAAAAGGTTCTTGACCTTCATATATACAGACTTATTGAGACATCAGACAGAAAATTTATTTCAAATACTTCTCATCATATACGTCTCCCGACGGATAAAAATAAATTGAATATATACGAAGAATTATAGTAAACATTATTGTGGATTTTATTTTATTATTTTGTATTTTATATATTTATTATTATGTATAAATATTTAATGATTAGTATATTTTTTTAATTTACCTTTTGTGATATCTTCTAATGGATGCTTTTGAGATTTGTCAAGAGTTTGCAATTCATTTGTGGATTGTGGTGATAATTTTGGCAATTGAATGTTCACAGGACTCGATGAATGTTCATTTGACACTGCAGGTGGTGGCGACGGACTACAACCCAAAAGTTTTCTCACAGATAATTTGAGCTCAGGCGTTTTTGAAGGCGTTGATGTAATTTCATCATCGGGTTTAGTGTCTTTATTAATAATTTTTGCTGTGATACTGAGATCCTCAGGTTGCAATCGTGAATCTGCAGTTGGTGATGATTGATGATTATTGCGCAAATCTTCAACTGATGATGATTTTTTATCTGAATTCAATTGTTCTGATGCAGGTGTTGTTATTATCGTTGTGTTATTATTGACAACTGCATCTGAAGATTATAAAAATTTATATTGACGATTTTTAAATGTTATACACGTCAGTAAAATATTTTATGTGAGCGCCGGGTCGAGAGTTTGAACTTAATCGATTGATAATAAAAAATGAAAATTGAAAATTATGATAAAAATAAAATTAAAATGACAATTATAAATAATTCTCTCAGTATTATATAAATTTATAAAAATATGTAGTTATATATACTTTTCACTATTACTTTTTATATTTTTTTTTCTTTCAGATTATCCTAAATGCACTTTTGTTTATCTCCAACGATACCATATGACACCAACAATCGACACAACAAATTAATTCAGCGCTCTCGACCCAACACCAACATGAAGAAAAATATAATAAAAAAATTTTTTAAACAATAGTAATGCATAATAACAAGTAAGTAAACACTATATAAAATTAATTATTGAGCAATGAATGAATTTATGATATGAATATTGATAAAAAAAAAATTTTTTTTCAATTTTAAAAATTCGTACGAGAGTCATTAGATGAACTGTCAATGGATCCAATAAGATGTGCAACACTGAGTGTAATGGTACCAGAAGTGGTACCACAAATAACAGCATTTGTATTACGTCCATTAATAATATTATTTTTTGTCTCGCGATTGACGTTCGCGTGGTCAAAGCTCTTGGAGACGAACTGGGTTAGCTGCTCCATCCTCGGGGACTCACTTGCCAACCGGGGGCGCAAATCGCCCCGACCAAAACGAAATTTTCGGAGGTTCGTGACCATGGATGAAAATGCGTCGCGACGCCACGCGCCCCCCCGGCCGCCATTCAGTCGCTGGCCAATGGCATTTGTGTGGAGGCGTGGATAGGACTGCCTACATTTTCATCCCCCTGTTACCGCCCAAACATCGCTTCAGTTGTGTGAATTCTCATTAGCATTTCACCCCATTTTCACTTGCACACACCGGAGTCGTGGCGATAACCCACACTTATAATATCTGTATATACATCTACACTTTGAGCTTTTGTGTATAGTTGGAAAAATTCACAAACTTGCAACGCTTTAACAATACCTCGTGCACTAGAGCTAGCATATATATCATATGTAATATTCATTTATATATATTTATATATACACATATATTCATGTATCTATAATGTATATTATATATACATTTATATGTATACTTTATGTGTATATATGATAAATGTAATGTTTTAATCTTTAGATTAATTACTAATTGTATTTACAATTGGTATTTTACTTGCAAGTGTATACAACGATTTTAATAATGTTATAATGACGTAATATATGTATATTATATTTATGTATAGGTAATATTTATTTGAGAGCCTTTTTTTTTGAAGATGAGCTTGGTAATTTTAATTTGTAAGTGTCCAACAGCTGAGATGAGATATTATAAATTATATATTTCGAGCAAATGTGAAAACTTTTTTTTCGTTTTATTGGATATTGAGAAAAAAAATATTTGTTTGTTATTATTATGGAATGTGGTGTTGTAGTAGTGAAACAATTGACTGGGAATGAATGTATTAAGTGTGATAGCTATATATTGAATTTATTGAGGACCTGAAGAAATATATTAAAATAGATCACATTTAGAAATTTTAGTAATTGATGATAAATATTTATTTGACTGCGAATATACTTATTTATGTCAGTGTGTGAGCTTATTTCTCGTTGTAAACTGTAAAAGTATATATAAATTCACTTCATATGGACATATATATATGTATGTATGTATGTATAAGTGAAACAATTATTTTGAAGATTGTGATGATCCGTCATTAAAATTATCACACTCAAGTAATTCCTATATAAATACATATATATTTTTTTTCAATCAGAAAAAATAACACAAATAAATATCTCAAATCATATTGAAGAAAACAGCACAAAATTCCACTTTATATTAAATTTTAAATCAACAAGAAAAAAAAATTGGAAAAATAAATTGATTGGAATGAAATAAAAAAAAATTTTTTATCAAATGTATATACATATAGAAGCAAAAAAAAATCATTTTCAAATCCTGATACACTTGAATAAAACCCCACTGTATATACACTCGTATGTGTGACAAACACATACGTGTACAATATTTGTCATCGTCAAATGCTCACCAATATATATTTAAATCCAATTGCGTTTGGTTGTGAATGTAATTATATTACCAATTGCCAGAGTAAACTTTTCCCACATGCATTCAACACCGTAATACATATATACACATACATACATAACATACATGTATACAGTATATAAACGCAAAAGGAAGATAAGCGCAGCGCACGCGACAAAACATCACAGTCGCTATAACCAACAAGAAACGCGCCGTACACATATGTACACTCACATACATACCTATGTACTCATATATACATCGTAAATTTGATGGACCATCACCATACACGTGAGATAACAGCCATTACATATCAAATAATGGCTTTAGCACATATTATACACATAAATGTATACAATACACATATATGAAGAAATAAAATACACTGATACATCTATCTACAGTTTATATTTATACATACATACATTTATGGATATGTATATGTAGAGATAGAAAATAAGAGGTATATATTGAGTGTAGTGGGTCCTATATAATTGGCCAACGCCAATCAAGAACGCCAATGTGATTACCTTAACGAGAAATCCGATTACTTATTCATTCCCCTAATTCGAAATCAGTTTAACTAATCGTTTAATTCGGTCGCTTTTCCCCAGTCACAGTATTAACAAAGAGCTATATACCAATGGCGAATAAACGAACATAGACATATATATGTATATATATATTATATTTACAAGCTAAAGAGGATGGGAGTGACGTTGGTCTTGCAGTTCCACCCATTCCTGTGTCTACTATTGAATCAGCAACCTCACCGGTGCAGCCATCTCTTCAATCTCCTGCTCTACATCCAAATAAACCAGTTGATATATCTTATAAACACGAATATACACGCGGGAAAATACGCCTGATGGTTTGTATATCTATAGAAAATATACATATATACTGATGTACTTATATTACAGAAGCCTAAAAGGGAGAATTATATATATTGTATATGACGAGGGTGGTGAGAGAGTAAGAAAAATATGTAGGAAGAAGAGAAAGAAGGAAGAACAAGGAGGCCTCGTTCAATTCAATTACGTAATGAATTGTCGTGTCTTGAGTAAACACCCTTCCTCACCGCGAGTCACTGGAGAGGGAGATGAGGAATGAGAAAGACCTCGTCAAGCATCGTCAAGTCTATATGTTGATGCATACATATATATGTATATTTATGTATATACATGAATAAATATGTGTATGCGTATAACAGGCGTTTATAAGGGATACTGTGTAGGTATTATTCATACATATAGTATGTATATATACATGTATGGATATGTGTTTATATATATACCAATGAAGCGTTAAGTATAAAGCAAAGGGGGCGGTTAGCCAAGCTGAATCAATCTGCACCCTCTATTGTATACGTGTGGATATTTTAGGGATATTTATGTAAAGATTGTTGTGAAGTTCACGGAAATACGTTGGCAAAGGTTGAAATTGTTTATTGTGTATGTTAAAATTGGAATTAGTATATATATGGGATATAGAAGCACAAAAATCTCTTATTGACATTTATACATGTGTTTATGTTTTATTGGAATGTGATGTCGTTTTGAGTATGATGAATTTGTGTTTATTTGAAATTGGTTAATTTTGTATTTTTATTTTTTGTTATTTATTTCTTTTTTTTTATTATTTAGGTAGTAGAATCAATTTTTGAGTACAAAGAAGAGTGAGTATTATTAATTTTATGTTATCTATGAAAGATATAGTTATATAAAATATTTTTAAAGAATTTTCTTTGTTTCGATCAATTTTAAGGTTAAGATTCATTAACTAAATCGAAATTATTTATTGCATTAATTATATTTCAAGTAAATTTTTTACAGTGTAATGGAATACAAAAAATGCCATATGTTCTCACTTATAATATTAAAAAGGAAATAATGATTATTTAATCATTGAAATTATATTTATATTTATGTAATATAGTAATGACGAGAGAAAAATTATTTTGTCGGAGGTAAAAGATAATTTGAAATTGACAATTTTAGCCGCCAGGTGACACTACCGTACGGCAATATTATTTTTTTTTCTTGCATGTACCATTTGTTGCCAATTTTGAGGTTATAAACCGATGTGCGAACGAGATGGTGGCTGGCGTGGCTAACTAATCAATTTGATAGTGGATGGCAGCGTTATCGCGAATTAGTGGAAATAAATTATGAATAAAATTGAACCAATAAGACAAACAAATGTCTCTTGAAGGTCATTTGATCGCTAATAAAATAAAAACAAAAGCAATATCCCGTTTGATCCAATGTTGCCAAAGCGACCAATCCAAAGGAGATATTTGCTTTATTAACGAGTGTGACAATAATGTCGTTGTTAATAATTCTGAACATGAAGTTACAACAACAACATCATCATCGACGCATCAAGCTTTATTTAGCAACAACAAATTAACAAAGGCAAGTAAAAAAAAACTAGGGAAAAATGATAAAATTACATTAGATATTATTGGTGATTTATCGCGTAGTTTAAATACTACATATTGTCAATTAATGTCAATTAATGGTACATGTGATACGACAATACAAAATGCATCAGATAATGACCTGAAAGCAAATGAAACTGTTGAAGATATTGAAAGATGGTTGAAAACAAAAAGTGGATCAATTTCAGGTATTGATATGGATTCATTGAAGACAGATGTAAATGAAATAACTGTAAATGGTTATCTTGCTGAGGAATTATCACATGAATTTTTAGAAAAAGATTCTGATGTATTATCCATCGACATTGACTTGTCTGATAAAAAATTAAATCTTGAATATGATCCAATCTTACAAGATTTACAAAGCGATAAATTGCTTGAAGTTTGTGAAAAAGATGGTTTTATATTACCGGATTATCAACTTGATCAGTTGGATTCATTGGCACTTGCGCCAAATGATATGATGGTAGCTGGTGAAATTTTACCCTCTACCAGCAATCAACTAGATAACAATTTGAATATTAATAACTCTGATCAATATTCGAATAAGATAAATAGTAATCATGAATCATTGGGGGTTGAAAATATTCGTGATAAATCAATTCAAGTAAATGTTTCTAATTTTCATCAGCAATTAAATAATTCAAGTTCAAGAGATGCAATAAATTTATTATCATCAACTGATGATAATTTACATCAATTCGATAATGTGATACCTGTGCATTTGGATAATTTACAAACAGTTGACACCTCAAATTCGATAGTTCATTCGCAAATTCAAGTTGCATCAATTATTGAACAAGGCTTGAGATTTAGGCCGAAATTAAAGCCAAGTATAATGACAAAGAAACGACAAAGAGTACCTGATAAAATAGTAAATAATGATAGTATAAATAATGGAGATGAAGAATTACAGACTGAGCCGAAAGATGGAATAATGGCTGTTGTTGCTATATCAACAGATAAACGTTCGAATATGACGCAAATTGTGATAAACACTGGAAAAGGTGAACAGATTTATCAGGGAAAAACGTCGGAATTAATGGAGGCAACTGGATATCTTTCAAAAATATCGAAAAAATCTATTATTAATTCAAATAATGGCGCAGATAATTCAGCAACATTAAATAGTAGTGAATTAGCAATTACTTGTGCATTGCAAGAATTAGGTTATACTGATGAAAAGTTATTAGCCATAGCCAATCCAGATAATGGCACCTGGATTTGTCCACATGAAAATTGTCGCCGTGAATTTAATCGTTTATATGCTTTAAAATGTCATTTACTTACTCACCATGGTGTTCGTCCATTTAAGGTAAAATTATTAATTTTTATTTCATAATAATATTATCTATAATAACAAATATATTAGATTAATAATTAATAATATTTTATATGTTTCTTCATTTTATTTCAGTGCGATTATGAAAATTGTACTTGGGCATTTCACTCAGAATTTAAATTAAAGCGTCACAAGGAAACTCATTTGAAGCGCAAAGATTATGTTTGTCAATTTGCCGGATGTTCTCGACGTTTTACAACAATTTATAATTTATGGACACATGAAAAATTGCATACAAGACCGGATAGAATAACATGCCATGTTTTACAATGTGATGAAAAATTTCCAACACGTCGTGCACTTGAATTGCACTTGAAAACACATGATGAAAGTCATGCCCCTTATGTGTGTCCACATGAGGGATGTGACAAACGTTATTTCAGTAGTAACGCATTGACATCACATCAAAGATGTCACAGTTATAAAGAAGTTGATATTAGATGTTCATGGCCGGAATGTGGAAAAATATTTGATAAACCATGTAGATTAAAGGCCCATTTACGAACTCATACAGGGTCTAAACCATATTCGTGTACTTTTTCAGGATGTCAATGGGCATTTTCGTCATCGAGTAAATTAAAAAGACATGAGAAAAAACATACAAATGAAAGGAAATTTGTTTGTGACGTGAACGGTTGCAGTAAAGCGTTTATGCGCTCGGAACATTTAAAAGAACATCGACTGACACACAATGAAGGACGTTATTTTCAATGTTACATGTGTGATGCGAGGTTTTCAGCTAAGAGCAGTCTTTATGTTCACATAAAAAAACATCAAACAAACAAAAACAATGATAATCATAATACAAATCCTACTGATATGGTCACAAATGTTCAGTCATTAGTTCCTAATTCAAACTGCACCATTAAATATAATGTGGAGAAATTATCGGAAAAGTTGCCAATCGAAATGAAAAAGAGATTGATGAATGAAAATTTATCGGTAAATGAAACAGTGACGATAAAACCAAGATTCAATTGTACTGTTGACGGTTGTACAAAATCTTACATGACAAAAGCATCATTAAGAACGCATACATTGAAATATCATGGAAAATCGTCGAAAGAAATGACGATTTCGTCTATAATTGATGGAAATTATTCTGTGGAAACTACTAAAAATGAGACAATTAAATCGACAAATGAATTAATTGGTGTTGAAATAAATAATGCGGTCATAACAAACACATCGTCTGGGACAACAACTTGTTTACCAGAACCCGAGCCACCACCTTTGATGGCAGGTAAAAAAATTAAATCATCCATTAATGTTGATCGGTATCATGTGAGAAAAAATTATGGATCAGCAAGGACAGGACTCACGTGCTTTGACGTGTGGAAATTAAAAAGTAGAAATAATACAACATTAAATTCATTGGAGGCACCAACAGACATTGTGCTCAGTACAGCCGATTTAGATGGGGATTTATTATTAACTGAAGAATTACCGTCAATGTATTATCAGGATGACATTGTTGATACTGAATGTCAAATTTTATTACTTGATTCGACAACACCTGAGGGCACTATTAATTTACGTGATCTTGCGTGATATCTGTGTTTGATGATCAGTAGAAAATTTCTGCTTTTACATCTCACAATTATTTTTACAACAGATGAAAATTTTTTTTTATCAATTCTTACTAATAGCTTTTTTATCATCTTGGATGATCTGTGATCGAAAAAAATATGGCGTTATACAGCCTGTATATTCACATTATTATCGATTATTTCAAGTCTTTATTTTTTATTTAATATAATTATAAAAAAAAATTGATTGATATTTTTCTATAAAAGTGCCTCGTGATACTTCATATATCTATATACACAAATATATACATATATTTATAATTATTTGTGTATCGATTGCAGTTGATGCTATTAATTTTCAATATCAATTTCATTTTAATGTCTCTGATTGTTTTTAATAACAAACGACAACAATATTTATTGGAACTTAAATATGTATATATAAATAATGATCATTAAACTGTGAAAAAAATGATTTATAAATTTTTTCTACGTTGATTGATATAATGCTTGGTGCATCTTTCCTACCATAGATTCTTCAATTATATAAATAAATAATATACATGTTTCATCTACATAACCTGTCATCATAGTTGCATGTAAAAAATAAACAAAGGAATGGAATATTATCATTATTAACTGCAAAATAATACAATATTATAAAACAGATGTTGACGTAATCAATTCAGAAACTACTTTAAACAAATCATTTAAATTCATACTATCTCTACATCTTTGGACTTTTGCGTTTGTTCATTAGATGCTGATGGAGGTTCCTCCATATATTTCATATCACTTTTACAAATTCGACTCAATAATATTGTCAAATAACAAAGTAAACAATGAACCATAACCAAAAATAGCATTCCTCCCAAAGCTATTAATATTGTTATACCAGGTTTTTTCCAATCAAGAATCTTATAAATATGATGATAACCATTTTTATCTAATCCACCAGCAGCATAGTATATAATTGAAAATGTTAAATAAAACAGAATTAATACTAAACACCACCAAAAGTGTCGAAATTTCAATGGTATACTCACGATGAGCACATCCATCAAAATCAATAAACTATTGCAAACATGTAGCATTATATTTAATGGATCTATTGTATGAATTTTTGAGTCATAAACAGCAGCCCAGTATGACACAGTAACACCAACTGCCAATGTACATGCTATCGTATATAAAACGTAATACAATTTTTCTAATTTACCATATTTAATAATATTACAGGCATTTGAATCAGTTTGAGTTTTTTGCAATGTCCATCGTTTTGTAACGAGAATTACACCCAAAATTGATTGAATAGCACCAATCACTAAGTCCCAATTAGTTAGATAAATAGGCCATGTATACGTAGTTTTCGGCGGTTTTGAACTACCGTAATCGAATAATGAACAAACTATTATTGAGATCCACAGCAAACTTATCATCCATCTATAAATGAGATATCCCAATGTTGTAATATTTTGGATTCTTGGCTCGGTGAAAACACGTGGATGTGGTGGATTGGATTTTGTTTGTAGCCATGCTCGGCTTATTTTCCGACAAAAAATATTGTTTACCATTCCTCGACGACCTGCAAATACAAATTAATGTATTTAATATTTGAAATATTTACATGCGTGAGGTCAAGTTTCTCATTTTAATGATTAAGAAAATGAGCTTGAAGATTTTTTTTTGTTGACTACAAAAACAAAGTATCACACCTGATGCATAGGTTTATTTATTAAAATATTCATTGACTAAAGAGCGCAGATACACCTGCATAAAATATATAAAAACTTTATTGAACAAATAAGGATTGTGGCATATTTACAAGGACTTTTATGTTATTACCTCCCACCATACTGAATCGAGAAATAATTTTTTTTTTCAGTGGTGGGATTTTAATGATTATTTGTATACATATGATGTAATATTAATGAAATATACGACGTTATATTATATCTTACATGAAGAACGGTGGTAAATTAATGGCAACAATTTTATATGGGATGGAAATCCCCGCCAGAATGTTGTAATAACCATATTAATATTGTCACGTCGATTAATTTATGATATGAGGAAAAACGCACTTTTTTTCCGTCAGAAAATATGCTTTTCCTCATTAATCTTGAAAATATTTAATTTCCAGTATTCAATCAGCTGATACCCCTCAACACCTCTGTTCCGGAGAATCATCACGCCTAGTTGTTCATCACCCCGACATTCAATAATCTCAATAAATCCCCGACTTTTATGCTCTATCTTCCTTTGTATAATACAGTGATTACTGGACGTGGACTCTAGAGATAACTTATGAACATACTACCGCCTCTTACGGCTTTTACTGCAACTATAAATTTTTCATTCCTTCATATCATACGATATTTATTTGCTCATATCCAGTAATCCAAATTATTGAAAATAATATAAGATATGAAAAATATGAAATCACAATCATGATGATTATTGAGAAAAGTGGGGAAGCTATTTAAGAAAATAATAAATTTTATTTTTGAATTTGAAATTCCACGATTAAATCATGTTATATTTCTACACATATACACATATCATTTGTATGTTTTCGTTGGTATCGGAAAATTGAATATTAAAAAAAAAACCATCATTTACACCTATCTACATATCTACGCATATATAAAATATTAGAGAAAATTGAATATGAAGATATATTATTCAAACATAACCTGTCAAATAAGATAGCATGAATAAAAAAAAAACAGCGTGAATACTTTAAATGATTTCCTCATAATATATTATCAGCTTATTAACCAAAACACCTATTCCAAACTTACTAATAGAAGGTTATATATTCCATAGACAACAAAAATCCTTGAAAAATAACACATCAATCAAGAATCAAATTTCTTGAAATATTATAACATACACGTTATTACATAGGCATCTATATCTACAATCGATGGTTATCTACATGTATATATGACTCTAAAACACTGCATCAAATATATTCTTATCAAATAACAATACCAAGAATGAAAACAAAAAATGGTGCGTATAATTTTTGTATTGTCTATAATATGCATTATATTATTTTATTAATTGTATATTTATAGTCAAACCGAATTGTTTAAAGCAAAGTTATTAACACAAGAGGATAATGTCCGATGATAATTATAGACATAATTGTCTCATTATTTGTTAATATTATACATGTATTATATGTATATATACTGTTGGAATTTAGTTATACATATGTGTATTGATGTACAGAGAGGCTGTAAAATAATTAACCCTACTGGCCTACCACGATTAAGGTTCTCACATGAGACTATGAGAGAGTCGCGCAAGTATTGAATTATAACTCACGCTATCTATCAATCAGAGGTCGTAGCCGTTACGGTCAATCACTTATATATATATATATAAGTATTTATATTTAATTGAAAGTTAATTTATTGCAATACCGTCCTGTTTTAATTAATAACATTTATGTTACAGCACGTAATTGCAGGTGATATTTTACTACGAAAAATAATTCACAGCCGGCTAATTTGTATTGTATCTCATTTACTCGAATTTATCACCTACAATATATGCATTATTGATGTTCGTTTAATGAATAATTGATTTCAATGAATTTAATTATTTAATCATGCATTTATGGCGATATTTATCATAATGAACGTTATATTGAATTTTTAGAATTATATTCTCTTATTTCCGTTTTCTTTTTATTATTTTAAATATTTCACAGATTTTTCATTTTATTCTACCGTTCATAAAAATGAATATAGAATTTTTTTCTTTTTTAATCGCTAAGAATATTTTTTGTTATTTATTAAAGACGAACCGATAATTTTTTACACTGCATTTAAGAGCCACATTATTATTTGTTATATTATATTTACAAACGATGGATAAAGTTTACAATTACTAATAATGAAAACACACAATGCACTTAATTAGATATAAAGCAAGAGACCGGCAACGCCTCAGATATTCCTCGCTACAAATTGTAAAGAAAATTTATTTCTACGTGCTGAATATTATTCAATATTCCACTTTTTTTATGAGTGTAAAACTAACTAAATTAATATAAATATAAAATATAATATGTATAATTAATATACAACTTATCACACACCACAATATGAAGATGATTTAAGGTATAATGAATCCTTGGTTTTAGCACCTTCCGGAGTAATACAGAGTTGCACCGAACTGAATTCGGGCGAAGTAACTTGAGCTCTGTTTCCAGGTGACATGAGGTGTTGGTGATGTTGCGTAGTGAACGGACACTCAATGAATGCCGCCGGTCGGTGGTCGTAGCCCCACATGGTCCCACTAAAAATCAATATCAATCTATACGTATTATGTTATAAACTCTGCCATTATACGTACGTTGAATCGTCATATGCGAAATATGTTCTCGCCATTAAAGCATATTAACGGTAATAATTTTTTTTTATTTACTACAATCACGTTGTTCATTGAATGAATTTAATGAATATATATAATACATATTGTTACAGAATTCGCTACATTTTATTTACTAAATGAACGTTTGAGGAACCGGTACATTCTTACACATGGCAGAGTTCTTTCACGATTGCCTACAATATTCTACTCATGTGCAAAACGACTAACAAAATTATCTTTTTCGTTAATTACCACGTTACATATTTTATACAGCATGCTTTAATATATGTATACACGCATATATGTGCTTGGCATAGTAAAAATATTTTCAAGGACTGCTTTTGAAAGAACTGATAAAACAAATAGTTGTTATTATATATATATTTTTTTAAACGTTTTTTTATATATATTATTATCAATAATTGTACGTACATATAATTGCTGTACTACATATCTATATTGATGAGCGTACAATTACCTTTAATATAAATTGTTTTTTTTTGCAGAAAATAAAAAATTTAATACAAAAATAATATTGCAGATGAAAATATAATAATTAAAATTGCTATTATAATATAAATTATAATCATTGTAGAGATGCTGATGCTATTATTTTCTTCTGCTGAATTCATATTTTCTGTCGTATAAGTGAAATTTCGAAGGAATATGAATAGAGAAATTACATTAAGGTATATGAATATGATGGCGTGATTCGTGTGATGGGTTTTAGGTATAATATAAGCAGAGAAAACAGCCGTACGAGACTAGAATTTTATAAATATAACCGACGGCATAATGTACATGTTACAGTTGAGCTATATACTTCTTTGGTAGGGTTGTGTGTACCAAAAATAATCAAATGTTCGTTGTGCGTCGAATGGTTGTAGCCACCGGCGCTGATTTGCTGTTATAGCTCATTGAAAAGTAAATGAGAATGCATCTCGTGATTATACTATATTCTCACAGTAATCTTTATTGAGTGAATTTTATAATTAAGTAATTATGCTTTGTAATTATTTCATTAAATATGTAGTATTACTATTGATTATTATCACCGGCACGTTGTCATTCTCTCGCGATGCACAAATGTAAGCTATAAATGAATAATTTAATTTGCATTTGTGTATAACTCTCTATGAATATATCATATACATATTACTTAAGTGATCCTTTAAGAATTATCTTTATGGCCTTGTTAATTTGTTATAGTGTTGATCGTTGGGCTGAAGATCTTGGCTCAGAGATATGGGAAATGGTCAATGCTGTTGCACGACCTGATGAACTTAAAATTGTAAGCATATATAATTATGTTTTAAGCGACAATAATTTTACTAATATGTTTTTGATGTTGTTCCAACCTAAACAAATATTATTTAAAACATTGAAAAATTTTTACTTTAATTTGTGATTTTATAATCATTAAAAATTTGGTAATTATAATATGTTATCATTATTTGATTATTGATGCCCGACGATAAAGAATTTATCGGTGAAGAAATATTGATACAGGAATAATTGAAAATGCAGATAAGAAATAGTTATGTTGAGCATGAGAAAAGCGTAATGATTTTTTTATCATTTTATTTCACCATTGGTCATGACAAATTGTACAAACGTTACGTAGCGAAACATTATTTATATAGATTTGTATAGAGTGACACAGCTGTCGACAATATATGTCGCATTCACCATCTGGTATTTTAAACAAATTCATAAAATTATGTATTGTTGATTGGGTCTAGTCATGAAATATAATGACACGTGCAGGTCATTTGCAAAAATATAATATTTGTCTCTATATTATTATTGCAAGTCTATACAAATAATCTTTTATGTTTATGTATATTATAAAATGGAGAATATATATATTCAATACTTTTTCTAGCAATATAAAATAATGAATGCCCGAGTTGGAGACAAATCCGGTGAAGAATTGATTGATATAATAAGTGAGAATGTAGGAAGAATGTTACGACGTAAAATGGATGCAATAAAGTGCATCCTAAAAGTAGCTGAAGCTGCAGCTGAAGAATATAATAGAACAATTCTGACAAATATAACTTATGTCTCGGGTAAATACAGTCCTATAGTAGACGGGGAGATTCCTGTAATTCCAAAAAATATGGAGAAGAATGCTAGTATTTACAGGTATAAACAATTATTATTCAATTTAATACACATGATATTTTATCTAATTAATTTTGTTTCAAATAAATTACAGAGAAATGGAGTTGAATTACGATTCACATTTTTACAATATTCCAGTTAATACGAATCACTCATCTGTTCATATACCATCAAATGTTTATGATTTATCGCCATCAGTTATTGAAGCAATCGATTGGTCCGAAGCTCTTGACGATGTTTTTCGTCAAAATTATCAATCAGATCCAGCATTATCGTGGCAATACTTCGGCTCTACAACTGGAATGTTACGACAATATCCTGGGATGCAATGGGTGACAAGTATGGGACCTGATGGTAAGTATGCCGCAGATCTTTATGACTGTCGAATTCGAAGTTGGTATATCGAAGCAGCTACTTGTAGTAAGGACATGGTTATACTTGTCGACGCAAGTGGTAGTATGGAAGGAATGGGCTATACCATAGGTGAGAATTATCATTTTCATCATGATTTTTTATTTAATTCTTCATTAATTTTATTTTCTTTATTAATTTATTTGTTTTCTATTCTTCCATTCAGCTCGAGCAGTTGTTAATTCTATCCTGGATACGCTATCGAACAATGATTTCGTTACAATTCTTCAATTTAATAATGAAACAGACGAAGTGGTGCCATGTTTCAAAGATAAACTTATTCAGGCAACTCCTGAAAATTTATTAACATTCAGAACAATGATGAATGATTTGGATCCTGTTGAAGTGGCAAATTTAACTAATGCATTCGTTAGAGCATTCGATCTGTTAAGAACATATAGAGAGTCACGTAATTGTGGACCCGCTACGCCATGCAATCAACTAATAATGCTTGTTACAGACGGCGTGGCTTCTGATATATCTGAGGTTAATTAAATTATCAATTGAAATTATTAATAACGGCAATGAGAGTCAATGAGTAATATATATTAATATATATGTTTAAATTTTTCTCAGCCTCAACTATCAATAATTC